>WHVA01000509.1:0-77243 GCA_015179125.1 Gautieria morchelliformis | reverse complement strand
CCGCTACCTTGGGCCCTTCACAGTGACGCGGAGGGTTGGACGGAATGCATACCGCCTCCGACTTCCGATGTCCATGTCCCGCCTCCACCCCGTCTTCAACGTGGTGAAGTTACTCCCTATGCTTGAGGACCCAATTCACAGTCGGAAGGCTCATCCGCCACCTCCGCCAGAAATTGTAGATGGGGAAGAGCACTACGTGGTGAACGGATCCTGGACAGCCGGTTTGTGCGAGGACGACTCCAATTCCTCGTGAAATGGGAAGGGTATGGGTACGAGGAGAATTCTGGGTCCCGGAGCAAGATGTTTCCGCTCCTGACAAACTCCGGGAGTTCTATAGGACACATCCAGGTGCCCCTCGCCGAATCCGCTCGCTGGCATTTCAATCCCTTGTGTCCCGTGCTTCGAGGACGCAGCACGCTAGAGGGGGGTGATGTCAGGGGACACCCTGTTTTCCATTTCCAGTTCCGACACCACACCCAGTTCCGACTCCATTTCCGACTCCGCTTCCGGTTCCGATTCCATCTCCGCATCCGCTTTCGGGAACGATTCCGCTTCTGGGAGAACTTCCACCAGTTCCGTTCGCCTTGCCAGTTCCACTCCAATTTCCGACTTCCGCCCCGGAACAGTGTCGGAAATCAAGCGACTCGCATAATAGGTGGCATCAAGGGTCGATCAAGGGTCAGGGGGATGCAGGGTTGATGGCGGGTGCCAAGTGTTGTCCCTGGCTGCGCAGCGTAGTATAATACGGGCTCGCTGACATTGGGGGGTCCTTAGGACTTTTTCTTTGGATTTCCCTTGTCAGGTGAGAACCCCCTCTCTTGTATGCTCTGTTCATTTATACATACTTTGGATTTCCCCTTGTCAGTTGTGTGGTAGTGTGATCTCCACGACTAGCCAGGGTTGCCCTTACAAGGAGGATGCCAGATTGATGGGTGAACATTCGCTAACTGCCAATGATAATGTTTACTTGCCGTCGTCCTTCATCGGCTCGTGCGCTTGGGCTTCGCAACAAATTGCCGACACTTTGGCTTTGGCTGGTACTCATGGATGCCCCCCATTTTTCCTTACCATGACGTGCAATCCCCATTGGCCTGAAATCCGTTTGCAGCTATGGCCCGGCCAGGAGTATCGAGACATTCCCGTTGTTTTCTGTCGTGCATTCAAGCGGAAGCTCACTCATCTCTTGAAGACTCTGTCCAATATGTTCCTGCATGCGGGTCCTCGGAAATACATCATATATTGCATTGAATTTCACAAGAGAGGCCTACCTCATGCACACATCCTTATCAAATACTCTAAAGATTGTGCCACACCTGAAGATATTGATGGTGTTGTCTCTGCGGAAATCCCTGATGATGCAGAACTTGCCAATTTGGTACGAGGTCACATGCTACACTCTCATCCGCCGTCCCATCGCCCCAAATCACGATATTGTCAGAGTGAGTCAGACGGTGTTCGTAAATGCCGCTTCCATTACCCTCGCCCACTGCAAGAAACAACAACGATTGATGTCAACGGACGCCCTCACTATCGTCGTCGTCGTCCATGTGATGAGATGATGGTACCTTACAATCCTGTCCTCCTTCAGAAATATCAATGTCACCTCAACTTCGAAGTTGCAAACACGTCTCAAATCTTTCAGTATCTCTTCAAATATATTCACAAAGGTCCGTTTCCTGTCGTTTTTTTTACATTTGACCACGATCCTTTTCGTCGTTTTCAGGCCCTGACAAAACCCGGGTTCGGCTTCATAATGATAGGGATGGCCCGGTTGATGAAATCGATGACTTCTGGGATGCATGTTATTTATCGGCAGGCGAGGCAACATGGTGTATCCTTGGATACAGAGTCACCACAAAAGACCCCGGTGTTACAGGTTTGCCTCTCCACTTAGAAGGTTCCTGTCAAGATTGGGTTTTAGGCGTTAATATCGTGTATTAGTGAACACAGCGAATGCCCAAATAACTTGTGCGAATAAGTATGCCGTTCGGCGAATAGGTGAACCGATGAATGTTCACAAAACAAGAGGGTTGCCCGAACGGGGCTCACCCTACCTACAGTCATAGCGAAATAGCTCGCAAGCACTTGATGACATAATGTACAAGATATCGCGGAAGGGCCGTCTAAGTTTCGACGGTCCCTACGCTGGCAAAGGTGCTCCTTCAGAGCCTTCGCCAACAGCACAGAAAATAGTTCGAAGGCTAAGGTAACGAAGATGAAGTATGAGAACTCACCAGTGATGCCTAAGTCCTTGGCTGGTTGAAGATAGAAATCTTCAAGGAGAGGCTCAAGACGATAATCACAGTGAGGTCAAGTTTGCACAAGATGGACGATGTATGATAATTTGAACTGGGGAATATACATGTGAATGTAAACTACTTATATTGAATGCTCGTAGGGCATCAGCGAATAGGAAAGAGGCGGTCACAGGTCAGGGTTGGATAGGGGTGCGTGGTCATGATACTAGGTAGATGGAATAACATAAAATAGAGTCAGGGAAGAATGCGAATATGAAACGGCGGAGAGTAAAGGGGGCGAAGGCACTTATGGACAAACCATGTCTTGGGACCCGCATACACACTACCCTGCACGGACTCTTCGTTTACTGGGTTGATCCCACATGACCTATGGAAGAAACGCCCTGCGAACGCACTTTGGCCATACGAAACGCCAATGGGGTTGGATTAAGAAGATGATGGGGCTAATGATGACCATCATGCCGGGTGAATGGTATCGATCATATTTGATGGCGTGCCTGCTGGCGAAATGCGCGAGCAGCGAATAGCGTTCGGAGGAGGGACAAACAGCGAGTAGAGTGGACGTAGAGGAGAGTGGTCGGTAGGTGCGGAGAACTCTGACGAAGATGCTAGGAGTCACGAGGGGAACATGGAGGTAGCGCGGTGAGAAAATAAACCGGTCATGCACAGTTCCACAGGCATCACCAGTTTGAACAACAACGTGCTCCCTCAAGGCAAGCTATCTAAACTTGACCACTACTTCCTTCGACCAAGCGGTTCCTTCTCTATTGATGATGACGTCTGTGACTTTGCCGACCTCACATATACTGAATACTACCGCCTCTTCCGACTGTTAAAGTTTGACTATAACAACATTGACAAACCTCGCTACTACTGCGAACATCCTAACTCCATTGGACAACCCATTATGCATGTTGTTCAACGATCGGGTCATACCTCTCACGTCATCGATTTGAATCCTGTTAGAACCATCTAAGGGCGATGAATTCTACCTTCGTGCTCTACTCCAAGACAGTACCTGCAACATCCTTCAAAGACTTGCGTACCGTCCATGGCATATGCTGGCCCAATTTCCAAGAGGCTGCTCAGGAAGCAGGCTTATTTTGCTGATGAGAAGGAAGACGTGTATACTCTTGCGGAGGCCATCCAATCTCTCTGTACACCTAAAGAGCTCCGACTCCTTTTTCGTCCATCTCCTAGCAAATGATCGTGCAGGCAGCCCATCTCCGTCTGGACAACCTTCCAATCAGAGCTCGCACGCGACACCGTTCTTCAAAACAACGGCAACTATGATGCTGGCATCAATTATTCTGGCATCAATGATGCTTTGATAGATGTTGGTCGCATGTTGGAAGAATTCGGCGTCAGCTTATCCCACCACGGCCTACCTGAGCCTGTTCTGCAGATTCCAGAGGTTCGACACGAATTGAACCGCTGGCACCTTACCTAGATGACCTTGCCCATTGTGCATCTGCTGCATGCACCTTTTTCAATGCCGAACAGCACCTTATCTTCACAGAGGTCCATGCTGCAGTTGAGAACCGTCGGCCTCTTCGGGCTTTTGTCGATGGTCCTGCAGGAAGAGGCAAGACTTTTGTCATGAATGCTGTTTGCGATTCTCTTCGTGCCATGGAGAAGATTGTAATTGCAACCGCAACTTCTGCGTTTGCAGCTCAACTTATCCTGCTGGATGCACTACTCACTCTGCATATAAGGTACGGTCATCTCTTCCTAACCCTCTCCTCTATCCTACCTTCTCAACACATCCCAGGTTCCTGTCAACGAAAAGAATGAAGTTTTGATCTCTGCCATCCAACCTGTGATGACCGTTGGCAACTCTTACATGACATGGATGTCTGCATATGGGACGAGCACCCATGGCAAACAGAGCAGTCCTTGCCTGTGTGGACGAGACTCTTCTCGGATTATGGAAACGAGGTAAAATTATGATCCTGCTTGGTGACTTTCGACAAACCTGCCCTGTCGTGAGATATGGATCCCTTCTCAGATCATCGACGCTTCCATACGTACTTTGCAACTCTGGACAGATTTCAAAATATTCCACCTCACTACACCCATTCGCAATGTGCAAGATCCCACCTTTGCGGCTTCTGATGCCATTGGGATGGCAAGGCCTGAAGTTTCTTTGGACCTTATCGACACTGTCTACGATGCCTCTGCCCTGGTGGACTTTGTATTTCCCCACATGTTCTTTCTTCCCCAGCAGATTGCTTAACAGTGCAATACTTGCCCCAACAAATGCTCAGGTTGACCGCTACAATTCAATGCTGATTAATCTCCTGCAAAGTCATGAAAAGACTTACTTTGCTGCAGACAGCCTTCGTGAAACTGATGATGCTGAATTGCAATCTTCCCAAAGCATCTTGACTACGTTGCTCGGCAACCCCCCCCTGGCCTCCCTCCACCTCTCTAAAAGTCAAGGTAGGAGGGTATAACAGATTGCTTCGAAACTTCTCCATCGATCAAGGCTTGGTCAAAAATGCTGGAGTGGTTGTCATCCACCTTGGAACAAGAATTGTCACTGTACGTATCCTGAAAGGCATCGGTGGCGTCAATGACATCGATCCTGAAGACATCCCTGTACGAGAATTACCTTTACTGCTTTCCTACCAACCTCCCAACACACTTTGCTCCGCCAACAATTCCACTCGCACCTGCATATGCTACCACTTTCAACAGCTGCAAGGTCTTACTCTAGACCGTGTTGGAATTGATCTTACGTGCCCCGTGTTCTCCCATGGTCAACTTTACAGTGCCATCTCCAGGATCCGTCATCGTGACTGTGCCAGGATCCGTCTACACCCTGGAGAGAATACCACCACAAATGTCACCTATCGTGAAATCCTCCTGTAATAATCGTCGAACTCTGTGTATACGTACGTTTGCAGCTTCGTGTGAACCCGCAAGACAAGCCGGCGCGAAGCGCCGGCGGCTCTTGTGACATTTATAAACATCCTCCCTTGTACTCTTCAATAGCCCCATTTCCAACAGCATACTCAGATAGTCCACAACCTGCACATGCCACGCATGCATGGCAACAGCTGGCCATCATCATCAGACCTGGCCAGATGCATCGAGGCGTGCCAGGTGGCCCGCATCCCTCTCCACCTCCACGCCCGGAAACTCATCGTACACCTCCTCACAGATATTCTGCACATGTTCCTATTGCAGATAATGTAGTGCAGAAGGGCGGTGCCTGTGATGACAATGTTTGAAGCCACAGTCATGGAAATGGAGACCACAGAAGTTCCGTGAGAGGCAACAGGCACCGAGGAGGTGCGGGGCACCAAACGTCGCAGAGAGGTACAGACTGTGCAGGAGCACCGGGTATTGTGGAGTGACTTGAGAATTCATCCACAATACATGTACTCAATTAGCTGCCCCACAGAAAAGGCACAGAGATAGCGGCCCATCACCGAGCCTAGCATTTATGCTAGGCAGGGCAGATTTGATTTCTTTTTTTCTATTGAACTCCATGACATGACCAGCTGATTATTACTTGACACTATGTGGACAGGGCCTTTGTATGCTAAGTACAGAACTCTATTCCAAAGCCTAATAACCCTGATACTATCTCCATCACCCCATGATTTTATGACTATAATTAGTCACCCCTTAGTTACAAGTAGTTTTTCGACCCATATGCTCACTATCTTGAACACCAGTAGTTACCACTAATATAGTATAAATAGCTACTACAAATGTATGAATGAAATCATCCAGAATCAATTATTTTACCCCCTGAAACCACTCTTGTTTGATAGCTACAGATTCAAATCTCGATAGTTTACTCCAAATCTTCGTTGAGGGTTCACTATCACTGTTTACTCTATACTACCTCAAAAGCGAACGCTTTTTGACTAGGTTTATTGTCAGACACATTTGACTTGGATTCTGAGCTTAATACATCACCAGAGCTCGAGTCTGAGAAGTCACGATCTTCATCATCGTCCTCGTCCTCAACCTCTTCTTGCATGGTCTTCTTGGGTTGCTTGCGTTTGCGCTTCTGCTGACGATGCAGATTCGGGCGTTTCGTAGGACGGCCATCTTCATCCAGCCCTTCCTTTTCAATCAATGCTGCCATATTTTTCCCTCGGTTTGCTCGCTTGGGTTCTGTGTAGTGACGTGAGTACGTGAAATAGTACATAGTACACTGGTAGGTGTGGATGGTGGACTCACTTGGCACTTGAGTAGGAGACGACATCGAGGAGCTGAAGCTGAAATAGAACTGAAATTGAAACAGTAGTGCATGCCGTATATCGCCGTACATACCGTATACGGCCGTACAAATACGGCATCATACGGCATCAAACCGTACCGTATACCGTACCGTCGGCACAGAGCACAGACCCTCGATGGTACGGGTGCCGTGGCCGTAATATGGCACCGTACAGCCGTGGATGTACGGCACGGTGTGCATCCCTACTCCCCACCGACCTAGTCGTCCGCACCTCACCGTTCTTCCCTCCGCCGTGCAGCGCAGTCGCTATCGTGCCCTCTCCGCCATGCAATGGTCCCGGCTGGCCACCCGTCCAAGCCTGAGTACTTAAGTGGCCGTGCACGGTAACTCCACTATTCACCGGTGGATCAATCAGTGATGTAGGCGAGCGCCGATGCGTGCGGGTGAGGGTGAAGGCTGCCATAGGGCATCTTCGAGAGACGCAGAGCCAGGAGGTTGGCGTTGCGGGTGGGTCGGAGGACGACGATGAAGTCACCGACCAGAGTCTGTGGAAGCGTCGAGGGGCTGCATAGTGTACGTACATACACGTATGAAGCCTCACGTGGAAGCGTTGCTGGGGTGACACAGTCGCTGCACGTGCCAGGTGCCACGCTTCCGGCAGTCCGTGCGTCACCTGCCGATCTGCCGGGGTTAGCGTCGGTATCGAAGATTATGTAACCAAGGCGATTATGCAGTGTGTCCATGTGGGTGCTGCTCTGGTTTTGATACGCGGTGTTGTCGGTCATCAGACCCGACTACCCATCATCCCCCCTCACACGATCCTCCCGCCCAGTATGTCGACCATGGCCAGGTGCTTTTCGTCCCAACCCGCGTCCCCACCGCATTCCCCGTCCACGACCCTCTCCTCGACAACCAGCGGCCACTTGTAGGTGCCCAACGCTCGCCACCGGCCTGCGGCAGATCTGCTCATGTCTCCCGACGTGGACGTCGACAAGGACACGGCGATTTGGCGGGCACCCACTGTTGAGAGATTGAGTATGCTTCATACAAGCCTGAGTTAGCCTTTGCTGGTGTGCTATGGTTGTTCAGTGACGCAACTTAGAGCGGATATCATTGTCAGCATAGGCGGCAGCCCCTTTCACCGGTGCAGCGAAAATCGCGCTAGTAGGTAGCTTATATCACTGATAAATAATATTTGTCCCCTGACTTAGCCGCAGATTGTTCATTCGTCTCTCAAATATTCAGACCTCAGCGTTTCTCCAATGGACACGTTATTCGCAAAGCTTTCGGATAACGGCGACATCACGCCTTCAAAGGCTCTCAAGGACCCGCTCCTTAAATTGTCGTACCCACTACTCTATCCAGAGTTCCATGTCGGTTGTGGCCCTACCATTGACCCCAACAAACACATGCGGTATCGACTACCGAAGTGCCCTGAACATTTCCGAGGCGGATGCTCACAACTTTGTATTATCTCAGCACATATCGTCGCAGATTATCAAATATGTCCGGATGGGATCTACCAGCACATGGGCAAGATAATGATGATGAATAAAGAATGAGGCGATAGGTTGTGCGAGATGTCCCACAGACTTTGCCTAGCCACAGTATACGGCGCAAAAACCCTGGGACCCCTGGCCGAAAGGAAAGGGATAACAGGCAAAATACAGAGGGCGGTTACGGGGCTTCTAGCTGAAGAACGTCCAGACATAGTCATCCAAGAGGGTGACCCAGTTTTGGTGGAGGAGCTCAATGTGCCAGCCCACTTCTCCAAAGGTGGAATGTACAAAAACCCGAGAGGTTACAAAAGACCCGGAGAGGCAGAAAGAACCTCGAGGTATGGGCGCTGGTGACCTTGGCCAGAAGCAACACCCATAAGTTATAACATTTGTGACATTATATCCTTCATGTAGGAGGGGAATACCCCACGGAGGCGATCTTGCTGGTCCCCTTCCAGTGGGAGTTACAAGAACATCAGTGGTTCAGGATAGGAAGAACCCCTGAAACAACTAGAGAGACGGACATCCGTCAAGGAATAGAACCCCAATGTCGCGCCTCTAGACGGGCGGATGGGCGACTCGCTCCCCGAAGAAGAGGACAACTGGCCGATTGAGGTCTATCTCAAGGCTAACCCGCAACAAAAAGTATACCCAAAGAAGAAGAAGTAGGGTTAAAAGTATAATAGTGTTACGAGACGAACAATAATAATCTTTTGTATACATCTCAAACCACACTGTGTGAACTAAGTCCTGAAAGAAAGAATAAAGACAAGAAATCAAGACGGGAGCGTAAGAACTCGACAACAACAACCAGCATAAGTCAACAACTCTGAACTCAAGAACAAGAACAACAACAGGGACAACAAAGACGCCCACAACAACAAGAACACCCAAAGAGACGACCAAGCTTCTCACCGGGACCAAAACACAACGGCGTCAACTGACACTGTAGACAGAAGAGCCCAAGTAGATCAGGAGGCCTGCATCTCGACCTCGGACGTCTCACTCGCTGCAAGGCAACCCAGCTGTCATTTAAGCCTCCACGGCAGCGAAGCTTGACACGTGGCCTGGGCACCTCACAAAGATAGCTATAAAACATAACTGCCACTAACACAATTACAAATGAAATTATAACACACACTTTGGTTGATTCTAACGGTCATGGCTCTGAATTATCTGGCACATCACTCTCGAAAGACCCACCTGGCTCCCTCGGTGGGCACTTTAGGGTGGCGCAGAATCAGACCGGAGGTCCTTCATCCGAGCAATCGGAGAAGCCACCCCTCAGTTCTGAGAAAGAAGGACCAATCGTCAACAAAATAAGTGAAAGCTCAGCCCTAAAAAATAAAGGCCTGATACAACAAAAGAGTAACCATCAAAAGCAAGGTCACTCGGAAAGACATAACTTGAGAGCGAAAATGCGAAAAAGTAGCGCCCACTCGGTAAACCTGACCCAGCGAAGGGGAGAGGCCAACAAAGAAAAAGACAAGGGGTTGAGGCAACGTCAACTGGAAGACTACTTCCAGGCCAGGAGCCCAGCCACCGCACAAAACACCCAGCCTCCGATGCAAGGAGAACCGGATGGAGGAGAAAGACAGGAGCAAAGTCCCCCCGCACAAAACCAGACAAAGAAGCAGCCCGAGGATAACCCCTTCCTAGAGCTACACGTAGAATACCTGATAATGTCTGAAGAAGAGGACAGAGAAGGCGAAAACAGCCACCCATGGCTGAGACAAAGAATGAAAGACCAATGAGCCAAAGTTGGAAAGAAAAGAGGTATAACCATTGCCTCATGGAATACAAAAGGGAAAAAACAATAGCAACAACAGGTCAAAGTGGAACGCAATCGCAAGAATAATGAGGCTGAAGGGAATCGCGGTACTAGCAGTCCAAGAAGCCAGAATGAAAACAAACGAGGCAGAAGAAGCCTCGAAAGCAAACCCAGGAATCCTGTTTCTAGTCAATGGAGAACACTCCAATAAGCTAGGGATGCTGTTCACCATAAACCTGGCAAAGATAAACGCTGAAGAGGCAGAAGTCATTATAGACCAAAACCGCTGGTGCCAAACAGAGCCCAGATACTAAAGTTGAAGTGGGGAGACAACCAACAGCTAAACCTGCTGAACATCTATGCCCCGAACAACACCGAAGAGAAAATAGACTTCTTTGAAACTATAAAGAGGTATCTGAATAAGAATAAAAGAAGCAATCTGCTTGTTGGGAGACTTCAACTGTGTCAAAAAAGACATAGACAGGAGCCCAGCCCACAAAGACAGGGAAAGAGTCACTGAATCCTTGAAAGGGGTGATGAAAACAAGAAGACTAAAAGACGTGTGGAGGCTGGTAAACGAGAATGAGCTCGCCTTGACATTCACACAAAAAGGGTCAATACAGTTTGCCCTGTAGCTTGAGCACATATGGACCACAACCCTCCTGAAGCAAATCTTGGTCAAAGTCGGCCCCCACAGAAGTGAATGCAAACGCAGCATTATACTGCCTGATATTCTAGCGAAATCCTTTTGATGCGGGTGATGATGCGGGTTGCGGGTGATGCGGGTGATGCGGGTGATGCGGGTGATGCGGGTGATGCGGGTGATGTGGGTGATGCGGGTGATGATGCAGGTTGCAGGTGATGCAGGTGATGCAGAGATGTAATGATGACTGCCTTGAATTTGCCATTGGCACAAGATATAGATTGACATGAGTACCCCACCTAATGATCTATGCTATTCTAGTAATGTTTAGCCTTCTTGGCCCCCTTCTGCCCACCTCCCACTCCAAAACCATACCTCTTGCCAGCTTCCTCAAGCTGCTCTACCAGAAACTGTGCATCTACAACTTTGAGCTCATAACATATCTTCAGAGACTCCAGCGGTATCCTTGCAATGCGTGTAATGGTGACATCAAGGCACTCCTCAGCTTCAAATCTGCTGCGCAGAAAATCCCACCTGGTATAATAATTCAGTTCTCGCCGGCTCTCCAGCTCCATGAGCCAGTCCCTGATGGTTGGTACAATCTGCACATGAGTATCCACCTTGTCAGGGGTACTCATCACGGCCTCTGGTGAACGAGATCACTTCGGTGGTTGCGAGTTGGCATGGAATGCCTGAAACACCTCCAGGGGAAAATTGATGTTGATGGCAGGTGGGGGGGCGGGGGTAGGCTGTGGCATCGGCTCATTGCTAACATACCTTGTTCCACCGCGACGTGCATAGTTGGATGCCGCCGGGTTTGCACCACCAGGCCTGTAGTGAAAAAATTTGAAGTAGTCCACATTGGGCGGCGTGTTGAGGTCAACACCCGGCATATTCTTCATCTATTGATGAATCGCTGAGTAAATGAATGGTAAAGGAAAGAAAACACAGAAAGATACCAGTTGTATTACCCAAATTAGCTCCCCTTCATAATTAATGACTTTGTGGTGCCCGTTGAAGGCACGCACCATGCAGATCGAGTCGACGTGTTGATCGCAAGGCCAGATCTCGAGCAGCTTTTGCAGCTGAGCTTCATATTCGGGTGAGTTCGCATTGAGGGCTCGTTTGTCTGGGATTTCAGATTCAACCGGTTCTTTCTGCGAAAGGAATGGGTTGACCAGCTCCTTCTTTTTAGCCTTCGGTTTACCTGCGGTGGCACCGGTCTGTGCATTGACCGCCTCCTCTAGAAATTGAAAGAACTGTATTAGAGTGCATTAGTTTAAATCAATGATGAGAAAGAAAGAAAAAAAAACTTACCTTGGGGGGAAGGACAATGTCAATACAAGCTTCCACACCCCTTTTCGCCACCTGGTTTACCCACTCGGCCTTCAAGGCCGACCAATCATCCTCCGTCTCCAGTGCAAAGCAGCGTTTGGCTGGGTCCTTGTAGAAGTGCGTTACGAGCCGCCCCCCCCGGTCCTTTTCTCCTCAGGGATCGCATACAGGCCAAGCAGATAATGAAGCGTTGACTTTGCAGTGGCGAGGGTGCTCGTCAACTCAACATAGTGCATTCGATTAGCGATTACCCCTACTTGGTTACGGAATGGTATGACAAATTTAATTACTATAAAAATTAGGTCGGTAAGCATAAAATAAGAAAAGAAAAAACAAAAGAAAAAAAAGAAAGAAAACACTCACAGTCAGGCAAAGCACCCTTTGCGGTTTCTTTTCCTTTGCTTACTGCCTTACCCTTCTTCTTTGGAGGCTGAGGTGGAGGAGATGACGAGGATTCCGTGGTACCCTTGGTGCTAGATGCTTCATCATCCTCGTCGTCCTCGTCCTCATCCACATACTCTATATCGTCATCCTCAGCGGCTCCCAGACCGTCGTTATCACTGGGGAGATCGGGCTCGTCCTCGCTGTCCTCGGGGACCACACTGAGGTGCTGCTTGGCTGCGACGTCATCGGCCAGGCGCGTTTTCAGGGACGCAGGCACTTTGGCTGTGAGGATTGTTTTGGATGTGGTGGATGTGGTGGATGTGGTGGAGAGGTAGTGGAAAAGCCTTTAGAAGTAGCCCCATCCTCAGTGGAGGCACTGGATTTGGCGATGGACGGTGTAGATCCAGCACCGCGTTTGTTGGTGGACGCGTTAGCAGTGTCCTTACTCCTTGATGCAGGAGGATCTTGATAGTGGGTATGCCACTTTCACGCAGTCGAGAGGAGGGGGTACGGCTGCGTCTGCCTTCGATAATAAGGCTGGGGTCAAGGGTGTCGCGCTGACGTGTTTTGGGGTCGTTTGCAGGGGGTAGCTCCACAGGAACTACAGCTTTAGCACCCTTTTTCTTGTTACCAGCCATAGTGGAGCAATTTGAACGAAGCTTAGCAGAGGTTGAACGCAGCGGTGGAGGTAGGTACCAGCGCGCGACGTCGCGATCACGTGACGGCAGTCGCAACATGATGTCACAACATCATGCTGGCTGCAGCTGAAGCAATATACTGTCACATCCATGTAATTATAGTACATGTATATGTTATATTATATTTATAAGTTCTTAAAGCTGATGTTTTGGCCATGTAGAAGGCTGAAAAGGCTGAGAGCAGGCAAACAGACATGCACCTCTCCCCCTTTCCATAACCAGCTGATTACCAGCTTGTTTCTGTGTCAAACATTTATACATGTACATTAATATAATCTGAGTAAGTTATAGCCCTTATTGAGAGAATTTGAGGGCATAATGATGCATATAAGCGAAATTATTGAAATATTAAATAACTCATAATAAGCCATGTTCTTTATATGTGATTGTAGCTACTACACAGTATATAATGTTCACCATGTTCCACCTCTTAATCGTCAGTGGTTGGAGAGATACAGCTCAATATGTTTCGGCGGCACCGGGCGGCATGGATTTCAGACTCCGCCTTGTGTACCCGAAATAGCTGTAATCACTATCTAGACGTGTTTGTGTTAGTAATCGGGACGGTGACACCGCCGAGGCAGAGCCGGCACGCACTTAGCCGGAGGTTCAAGATCGCTCTCGACCCCGGGTTGCTGGTGCACCGGCATCGCATCGGCACAGCAGCTCGAAGAGATTGGTAATACAATGGACATCATATTTTGTATATACAGACAGAACGATCTACTTGAGAGCGTAGTATAACAGATTTATTATATCTCCTTCGTTCCACAGGTTATGGGCCCCGGCCATAACTAAACTACTACAGACCTAGCTTACTCCAACTACGCTCTATACTCCAACGACTCAGTAACCGATCGACGATGTCGAGTAGCAACAACATGTACAAGATCGACCCCTTGAACGGGGATAATTACGCAGCGTGGCGCCGGCGGCTCGAGTGGATACTTGTTACGACTGTTCCGATCAACCACCTCCGCCATCCTCCGCATATCCTCCGCGCCACCTCCGACTCTATTCCAACATCCGCAACATCCGCAACATCCGCAACATCCGCAACATCCGCAATATCCGCAACCCTCCTCCCTTGTTCTTTCAGTACCCCTGGCCATCTCCAGATACCGGCCCCCGTACTCGACCCTGAGCACAGCAAGATACCATTTCCGTAGTTCCATTTCTTCCGATGCCTATTGTACTTACCCACCTTGTTCTTTGCCATTGTTCTACCTTACCCTGAACCCCCCTTGTAGTCCCATTGTTCCCAATAGTTAGTTCCCACACATTGTACTCGACTTCCGCTTCCCCCGGAATTGCTTAGTACCATACCATTACTTGTTGTTCTGCGCTTTGTATAAAACCCCTCATGTATGTCTGTTATTCTGCAATCAGATAATCACCTTCGATACTTGGTTTCCTTCGCTCCATCTCCTGTTCTTAGCACAGCGAGTCTAGCAAGATCTCAGTCTCTCTCCGCCTTCCGTCTTCCATCTTCCGCCTCAGTTCCGACTCAAGTTCCGATCCAAACTTTGGTTCAGTACTTTCCGACTTCCGACTCTTTTCCGAAATACCTAGGACGATAGTTCATTGGGGGCGCAACCTATAAGTTGAAGCCGCTGTCCTTTCCAGTTCCTACTTAGTGGAAATCTCGATACGTAACAATACTCGATGATTTAGATCTGTGGGACGTGGCTATCGGCAGGGAGACGGAACCGAGACCGGCAGATGCCGATAATGTCACTGCGACCGAGCAGCAAGAAATTGACGATTGGAGAAGGAAGGACAAAAAGGCTAGAAAAGAGATTTGCCTTAGAGTCGCCGACGAACAACTAGTTTACATCAATCAGACGATGTCTGCATTTGCTGTATGGACTAGTCTACAAGCTATATTCGAATCTAAAGGAGCAGTGGGAATTGTAAATCTCCGAAGAGATTTCTTCCGGACGCTTGCCGAAGACGGCGCGAACATGGAGGAGCACGTACGAAAGCTCCGCGGCATTCAACAGGAACTGAATGCGCGGGGACATTACATCAGTGACACCGAGTTCTCGAACACGTTGCTGACGTCATTACCAGATTCTTGGTTGGCGTTTATTACGGCAGTAAACGCCAGTGGAGCCGGGACAACAGCTGATATATTCTGGATCCGGCACGGCAGACGGCGCTTAAGGCGCAACAACGTCACAGGACCAAGAAAGATGACTCAGGAGCAACAAAGGGAAAATGCCGAAATTGCGGCAAGAAGGGTCATTATGTGAAGGACTGCTGGGCGAAAGGTGGCGGCAAGGAGGGCCAAGCACCAAAGTGGTTCAAATCAGGGAACAAAGAAACAGTTAAACAAGCGGAAGAAAAAGACTTCGCGTTTGTATCTAAAGAGGTAGCATACAGTGCTATATCTGCATCCGACTGGCTAGCCGATTCAGCGGCAACAACACATATAGCTCGAACACGGAACGATTTTGCTAGCTATGCCGAGGAACCATCAGAAATTGAAGGAATTTCACCCGGTGCGGTACTACATACACAAGGCCAAGGCACTATATGCATGGAATTCAAGATCGGCGCCAAGTCAAACACGATCGAACTACGTGACGTCAAACATGCACCGGATGCGCCGAACAACCTTATCAGCATAGGGCGTTTAGCTGATAAAGGCAACACGGCCACATTTTCAGGCACCGGCGTTGAATTCAAATCACGCGCCAGAGTTACCTTCGCACAGGGACAGAAGCGCGGGCGGCTGTTCTGTATGAAGGCACGGGTCACTCGATCAGTCGAGGCACGGGACTTTGCCGCAGCGGCAAAGGGACGGTCATGGGACAAATGGCACAGGATACTCGGGCACGTCAACATAAATTCTATAAAGATGTTGAAATCTAACAATCTAGTTACTGGACTTGAGATCGACGAGTCAAACGAGCCGAGCCAGTGCAAGGCATGCATACAAGGCAAACGGCATGTGGAGCCGTTCCCCAAAAGAGCCGAGGACACTGTAGAACAGGTCAGTGACCTAACAGTATCCGATGTATGGGGGCCTGCCCAGACCGAAGGACCATCGTGTGAAAAATACTTTTAATCTTTCACGGACATCAAATCGAGGTACACTGTAATCTATTTTGGGAGCACCAAAGATGAAGCGCTCAAACACTTCGAGATGTACAAGGCATTCCTCGAGACCCAAACAGGTCAGAAACTGAAGAGGTTTTGCTCAGATAATGGAGGGGAATATGTCAATAAAAATTTCAAGGAATTTTGTGCAAAATATGGCATTATCATGGAGACCACAGCTCCATACTCCCCAGCCCAGAATGGAATTGCTGAACGACTCAACCGGACCTTACTCGAGCACGCACGGGCAATGATATTTGCCAAGAACCTGCCAAAAATACTCTGGCCCGAGGCCGTGGCTTACGCGTGTTATATCAAAAATCGATCACCCACGCGAGCGCTTGGAGATGACGCAACGCCGTTCCAAGCACTATTCGGCAAGAAGCCAAACATAGCACGTCTAGAGGAATTCGGCACAAATTGTTGGGTTATGGTGCCAGATCAACGCCGAGCCAAACTTGATCCAAAGGCAGAAGAACATATCTTCGTCGGAGTAGCAGAACATGCAAAAGCCTGGAGGTATTACAATAAAGCCTCAAAGCATGTTCAAATTTCGAGAAATATTACATTCGACGAAAACGACAACAGACTCTACCCTATCCCAGATAACGACGATGACGACACGGCACCGCTCGAGGGGAGCACTCACCGCGCGAGCATGTGCCGGACCCGATCCCATCTACCCCGCAGATGTCATCACCCCAGACAATGCCCGTTCCTGATCCACCTGAACAAGCGCCAGCTCCACAGATTCGACGGAGCGCACGTATCACTCAAAGACCGGATTACTGGAAGCTGAATGATTCAGGACGCACCGAGCAGGTTTACATAACGAAAGAAATCGTCACTGAACCCGAGAATTACAGAGCGGCGGTATCACGTGATGATGCGCCGATCTGGGAAAAAGCGATGGAAATTGAAATGGATCAACACAAGACATTAGGAACATGGGAATTAACAGAACTACCACCCGGACGAGTACCTATCAGTTGCCGATGAGTATATGCTGTCAAAATGCAACCGGATGGACAATTCGATAAGGCTAAAGCAAGGGTTGTAGCTCAAGGATTCACACAAAGGCCAGGGATGGATTACTACGAGATAACCTCACCCGTGGTCAAATTCAATTCACTACGTGTTCTTTAGCCATCACAAACACACTCGATTGGGAAATCGAAATGATGGATGTCAAAGGCGCCTATCTCAATTCAACCATAGATGAGGAGATCTACATGCATCAGCCCGACGGTTTTGATGATGGATCTGGACGTGTTCTAAGAATATACAGAGCGCTCTACGGACTCAAGCAATCGGGACGAGCTTGGCATCAGCGCTTACGCAAATTACTACTCAACCTCGGCTTCCATCAAAGCACAGCTGATGAATGCGTCTACATCAGGCAAGATAAGGACTCAATCGAAGTCATATCAGTATATGTGGACGACTTCGGACTATTTGCTGATTCCAAAGGAGGGATGATTAAGCTCAAGGGGGAGCTTCATGGAAAATTCCCCTTAACAGATTTAGGAGAAATGAAGAAAATCTTGGGAATTAGAGTTGAGAGGAATAGGGATAAGGGAACACTGATCATGTCTCAAGGACATTACATCGACATCATACTCAATCGATTCAACATGGCTACGGCATATTCTGTATCTACACCTCTACACAAGATGATCAAACTCACGACACCTATGGACTCAACCGGTCCAACTGCCGAAGTACCCTATGCCAAAGCAATCGGATCGCTAATGTATGCGGCACTCAGCACACGACCCGATTTGGCCTTTACCATACAACATATGAGCCAATTCACTACTACTTACGGAGCCGAGCACTGGACGGCGATAAGCACGCGCTCAGGTACCTCAAAGGGTCACGTGACGATGGCATAACCTTCCGATGAGACGCTGGTCTCGACCTCGAAATATTTGTTGACTCGGATTATGCTAATAGAAACGACGCACTGTCTATTAGCGGCTATGTAGCTATACTAGGAGGGGAGCCATTGCATGGAGCTCGAAGAAGCAGCGAACGATTGCGCTATCTACCACGGAGGCCGAATACATGGCACTCACCGAGGGCGCCAAGCAATTGATCTGGCTGAGGCGCTTCATCGAGGAGCTAGGAATAGATCAAGCCCAGCCCACGTCACTTCGATCAGACAATCTAGGCGCCATCACACTATCGCATGATGCAACGTATCATGCGCGTACCAAACACATCAATGTCGCATATCACTTCATCCGTGAGAAAGTGGCCTCTCACGAGGCATCACTTACGTACGTACCGACGAAGGAGAACGTAGCGGACATATTTACAAAGGGATTGGATTACACCAACATAGGTATCTATTAGGGAAATTAGGATTTTACCGAAGGGACTTCTCGCTGAGGGGAGTGTTAGTAATCGGGACGGTGACACCGCCGAGGCAGAGCAGGCACGCACTTAGCCGGAAGTTCGAGATCGCTCTCGACCCCGGGTTGCTGGTGCACGGGCATCGCATCGGCACAGCAGCTCGAAGAGATTGGTAATACAATGGACATCATATTTTGTATATAAAGACAGAACGATCTACTTGAGAGCGTAGTATAACAGATTTATTATATCTCCTTCGTTACACAGTTTGTACCTCTGCGAGATGAGAGAAATTCATTCTATCTGTTCCAAACATCCCTCGCAACGCAGTTCAAGTTCGACCTCTGATAATTCAAAGGATTTTCATCGTTCGAAACAATCTGTCGCCCACTTATAAATATCTAGCAAAATCATACCATTATTCGTTGCGTGCCTTAATATGGGTGTTCGGGTACACAATGTTACGACACCTCTTTAATCTATGACCTATCCATGATGCCTTTCATCTAACCTTGCGCTCCTTCCTGCCGTATTATGCCCTCGGACACGCATCACGCCTCTAGTGATACCTCGCCCGCGGATGCCGCCACTACAATGGTTATTGTTTTGAGTCTCAAGAAGGCATGAACCACCACAACAAATGACTCACCACAGGTAGGTTCAGCACCTACATCACCGTCTATAGCGCTTGCAGGTCCCCTGCCGCGAGGGATTTCCTCAAGCTCAATTCCCACAAATGCGTTTGACAAGAGGCCGTCCTCCCTGTGAGGTTCAATTGCTTCTGATGTCCCAATGTCCTCGATGCTTGGATCGCCGAATTCATCCATCAGTGAATTGTGAATCTGGCGTGCCGCTGCCCGAAAGCTCGTTACGGGATGTGTGCAGAATGGGTGGTCCCGTTAGGGTGAGCAACCCTCTCTTGAAGGGCAAGATGACAGCGACAAATGATGATGGTCGATAGACTACATGTAGCATTTGCCATGCGACTTAATAGTGAGCCTAATAGGCTCTCACCTGTCCTGCACAGATGAAAGGATCCCTGCAATGCTAGGCTATTGACCGCGTGTAAAATTGACCAACCAAGCGTATACATACAATGGACTCACTCTTAACACCTGTTATGCTGAATGTTAGGTACATCTCATGGAATTGGACATCATTCAGTACTTTCCAAGTAATGCCAGAGGCTAATGTTACGGTCAATACAAATCTGAGTCAGTATTAGATATGATGCAAAATTCAATGTTGGTCGTCAAAAAGCACACACCCATATCTTATAAGGCCTACACTAGCCATGAGCAATTTCAAAGTGTAAGGATGAATTAACAGACTTTGTTCAGCCAAAATCTGGGTCAATGACTTTGGAGGGAGCACCGGAAACTCTCTTGAGCGCCTCACAAGCCCAAGGGTATTGTATAGTGTCACAACAACGACCAATGTGTCAAAAAGTATAATAAACACATTAGCCATTGTTTCCGCTAAGAACAAATGGTCTGTTAAACTGCAACTGAACATGAGAATTTCTCACCGCTGACAAAGTGATATATGGACCTGCTTCAATATAACTGCTGTTGTCACTCACAAAAGTAGAGCACCCAGATACTGACCTGTGACATTGCATCCATATTTGACTGCGAAAAACTGTAATACCGTATTGTGTTTGAGGATAGATTAGTGGCAGACTTGAATTTGAAGAGGGTAGTGTGCATACCACTCCCGTACCCAAACTGGCCATATACAGAAGAAGACCAAGGGCTCCAAGCACCTGCCACATCCCTGGATTGTGCTGGGACATGGCGTATACTCGTGCCAATAAGAGTCCTGCAAGGGGTATGTAAGTTTACGAATGAGGACTTACTGGTATATAGTTACCTTCTATACCTGGAAGTACCGCAATAGCTAGACAATTTAGGAAATGAAGCAATGGGTTGCACACACTGTTTGGAATCAGATGATGTATAAAAGAACACAAATGGCATACTGGATATGTATGTGAGAAACCTGTGTTGCACGAATAAACCATCTCACCTCGAGTGGGATGTTTGCTATATCTAAGTATACCGCAACAGTAAGGGCAAGTAAGGCAGGGTAGCGAGCGAGCAAGTAAAGGACAGTTCCTAATCTGGCTCTTCTGTGCCATATATAAGTAATCTCGGACGGGGGGTCAAGAGAGTATCATAGGCGAGCAGTGCTACTTGGGTCAGGGATAAGTTAACAGTCCATTATGCTCCTTACACACCGAGGGTAGCAATGTCCACATAGTTAGTAGCCAGACTTGTAGATTGTCAGATTCTACCCCACTGAATAGCCCAACCTACTCACTCGTCTGATATAACTTGAATATCCACGCTCGGTTGAGATGCCATATGGTGATCGTATACTATAAACTAAGCAGGTTAGATATCTGGATGTTAAAGATGAACCGTCCGCCGAGAGAACCTTATAGCGTATGGCAGAGGGGACGGAACTGAGACCGGGTTAACGCCACCGCGACGAGTAGTTACCCTCGTTGACAACGTGTTGATCTTCGCGCGTGTCTCCATGAAAGATAACACTGCTGAAGTCAGAGAAGTGTATGGCACATTTACAAGTCACTCCACGCACCGTCATCACAGTCCAAAATCAATACACTGATGATGATCATGATCAAGCAGCTTATAGAAACACTGCTATTGAGTGCGTCTGCGGCAAGGCGGTTAGGTATGATGATCTGTTGGGGAGTTGCCTTTTCAATCACATCAGAACCTGACTAAAGGGGATGCACTAAAATACCTAGAATCCGCCGGAATTCCATGCTAACCGCCCGAGCTGCGAGGCACGACTGGGTTGTTAGCTTGTCATGGGATCTGGAAACGGTGTTCCCTATCCTCAAGACGAAGTACCTCTACACATCGATAGTTGAAAGCTTCTTGATGCCTTGGCTCGATTGCCAGCTTCATGTTTCGGTGTGTCATAGATCAGACATCAGAACACTGCCAAAGTACGAGGAGGCCCTACCATCACAGTAACTAACTTCATGAATGTAGCCCGGCACGATGGCTGTATCAGCCTTGATTCTGCCGTGGCTCGGCTATTGTTGGCGCTTTATATATAAGTTGATGGGAACAAGGTGACGGTCAGCTGGTAGTGAGAATTCGATGCTCGAGGAGCTATTTACAACAGTTTCAGACGCATCAGGCAGTGCCCCGGGATGTTGATGACATGAATTGTAAGCCCAACACGTAGTATAAAACAAACTGAGTTCTAACCTCATGTCCAGACATCACCCTACTAGAACGGCCGGTGTGTGCCGTTCTCTGTAGACCCAGCCTGGGAAGGATAGAAGGAACAGCGAGACATTATAAACGATTGAGGTGGGATTAGAAGAATGCCGAATGCACAAAGTCACGGAAATGCAGACCACAAAATCGTTATTTTACGCTCGACGACCTCATCGTTCCGCGGCCCGCAAGCTGGCGGCCCGGTCGCCGGTCAGTGCCCAAATTATGTAACTAGAGCATTCTTCCGCTGGTACGGCGCACCTTGTTTTCCACCATAGATGTGCTGTTCCCCGAATCATTGCGTTTTTTGTGGCGAACATCTCTTCTAGGCACTACTCTTTGCGCACCGCTCTGGATCGGGTAGGCCGCATTCGAGGCCTTTCCTCTCTGGCTTTCATATGTATCGTCGTCGAATGGGTGCGCGTCACACTTACGAAAGTCTCACCTCAAGAGGCAGTGGGCGTCAAAGGTTTCAATGAGTTCGAGCTCATCGTTGGAACAGGGCATCACTGCCTTGTTCCTCGCTGGATGGCGGCAGATGAGATCATCAGTGCGTATCAACAGGCAAGCAACAAATATTTCGATCACCTTTTCGTCTTGTACGCTCACCAAGGTTCCACGCCATTAGAAAAGTTCTAGAATTCCAATTGCAGCGGTTCTGGGGCGTTCTTGGTCATAGAACCTTCGCAGTCCCAGTCTCATGCATCCAAGAGCACAATCATCGGCGCACTGACTGACGTCTTCTGATCCACGCTCCGGGTTTGGCTGCTTGCTTCGAACCTACCCTAATACGGTGTTTTTTTCTCGCTCAGGGTACAAACATATGGATATGTGTATAATGTTTGGTGGTCATTTGAAGTCAACGGAAGCCCTTGCTTCATCCGAGTCCGAGAGCCGCTATCCTCTTGAGCGAAATAGTGTCGGGAAAACTTTGAGGTGTCTCGGGGGACCTACTGACACCAATTTCCGAACGTTATGACTCATACAAGGGGTCTCGCTGTGCACAAGACGCAGCTGCTTCTACTTGTGAACACCTAGTCGCCAAGGGAGTTTACCAGTATGCAGCCAAGGGGTGGCGTGATATTTGCACAGTGTTAAGGAAGCTCCCCCTCTTTACTAGAAGACCACAATGCTTTCTCTATCAAGCCCGATTCTATGTCTTATGACTCGAGCACAAGCTGCACTGCTATCTGGAATTATGGGGCCATTTCACCTTGTTCTCAACTAGCCCACTTAATGCTGGCGGTGTACTCTGGTTTGTGTCTCAGTATATGGCTGCCCTCTGCTCACTGATTGCAGAACCGCCGGTGCACATGCAGCACTCCTGCAAAGCGGCTACGTAATTGTTCTGGACGGAGGCAATATCCAAAACCTCTGCTCTCTGGCTCTCGTGCGCAAGGGTGGACATCGTACTTGGGAACGGACTCTCACCGCAAGCGGCAGTGAGCGTTAAACCTTCCGATTACTTCGATCTTATCGTTGGAACAGGCACGACTGTATCTGTACCCTGTTTCTCGTGCGTCTCTGCACCACGGTAAGCAAGACCATCAGATTGGAGTAAGCAACCTGGTTTCTGACACACCAAGATTTGTCTTGCGCATTGGACAAAGTTCAACGGCCATATTTTCCCAATTCTCTGGGTATTCGCCCTTTTTAACTTTCATGCCTGTTGCACAGCTGTGGTCTCTTGCACAAGTACGAACAATTGTTTCCCGCCCCCACGTCCTCAGACACAAGCCTGGTGCTTGAAGACTTATGCCAAACCTAGGCTAATGCACTTTTTTTTTTTTTTTCGTTCAGGATACTCAGGACATGGATGTTGCGTCTAACCCTCTTATGTCACGGCAATTGTGTGTGAATACAGAGGATCTCTCACTGTGCCAGCAAGTGGAAAACTTTAAGGTGAGGTACGGAACCATGCATTGACCTGGACCTAGGAATGCTGTGCAGTGAGACTCAGCATCACTGTATGCGAGTGTCTCTGAAGAGGTCAGTAGCGTGGCCTGGACGCGGCTGTTTGACTTGCACCCAGTCCCACGGCATTCAGGTGTGCCCAAGCCATAATTACAAACTACTCCAAAACGAGGTCTACACTCCAGATGTCCAGGTATTGTGTGAGAACTTACGAATCGCCCGAACTTGTTGCCGTGACATCCTGACTGGCCCACGCCATGAATCTTAACAGGAAAGCACGTTCTGAGAGCTAGTGTACGTTCGAGCATGAGGAGACGGACAAGAAAGGATCGGATAGTCAACAACTCCATCACGTGGGATATGGCATTGAGATATCCAGCAAGAAGAAGAAACCATCTTCCACGTTATACCGTTACACTGGAGGCACGGCCAAATTTCTCAAGTCAGGAAACCCCCTTAAAAATTCTATGGAAATGCCATGTTTCTTGAGAGTTTCCTAGGATGGGAAATTTAGAGGAAATTCAATGTTTTACAAGGGTTTCCAAAGTTCAGGAAATTGTATAAAAATTGTAAAAATATGGCCCATGAAATCGTGAGGAAACTGGCTCCAGAAACTGACAGTTTAACCTTGATTTCCTATCTAAAGAATCATGAGTAAATTCTAAATTTCTTCAGAGTTTTCTGGTACAGGAAAATATGAGGAAATTGTGCATATATTGGCAGGAAATCTTGTGAAGATTTTATATTTCTCTATGATTTCCTGACTCTGGAAATTATACTAAATATTCAGTTTCTAGGAGCAGGAAATTCACAATATCTCAAAGATTTCCCGAGGATTTCCTGGGTTGGGAAATTGTGCAGAAATTGGAATAGTGCCTTGACCACGCGCTGACCGTGCACTGTCAGCGCTGGGCACCAGCGCACCATGTGCCAACCGTGTGCTGTCAGCGCCACCCACCAGCGCACCATGCGCTGACAGCGCCAGCCACCAACACCCTGTGCACTGACCGTGCACTGTCAGCACCAGCCGCCAGCGCTGTAAAGATATCGATCTTAATACCTTGTATCACAAGGGCACAGCAGAACTTGACCAATGAGTGGTATTCTGAATCCTACGTAGTGACAGGTAAGAGTAAGATGCGATGGGGGCCATGACTGGTTCCCACGCATAAACTATACAGTGGGTCCCTAAGGGGCCCACTGGGATTATGTAATAACTAGTGTACATGTAGATACATAGGTTATTTACACCCTCCCCCTCTACAGACAACTATAGGGGCCCGCCTAGGACTCATAGAGGTCACCCATGATGGTGTCCTCTAGAGAATCCGATACGATGATGGTGGAACATGTGACTCCTCCGGAGGCACCTCCGTATCCACCGGGGTGGTTGGGTGAGGCGTCTCTGCATCACCACTGGTGGGGTTTTCCACTTGCTTGACGGGGCCTGCATCCTCACGGAGTATGGCCTCGACGGCTGGGTCCTCGGCCTGGGGAGGAGGCTGGAAGCGCGCCAGCCCTTGATCGAGCTGTGCGTGGGTGAGTGGTCGTGGCACCGCGGCCCTCACATGGCTGGTTTCGAGGACCTTTTGTTGGCCCTCCCCTGCGGCGGCACTGAACGCTGTGCCAGTGATGCTGCACTGAACGTAATGTTCAATGCGCGCCGCTCGTTCACGGTGACGCCGCGTAGTGGGCCAGTCATCATGCGATTTCAGGGAGCGGGATGTCGGGGCCAGCTTGGCCTCCCACAGGGTATGGACCCGTGATGTATAGCCGCAGGCTGGTTCTCTGTGGTGTCAGGCATTCCATGGCATTGATGAGACTCGACCACTGGTCGGTTGAGCCGAACAAGTCGAGGAGTCTCGACTTGAGAGGTGAGGCGACCCTCTTAACTCAGGGCGCGAGTGCCTTCAGCCACATCCAGACATCCATGTCATCCAGGTTGAAGGTTCCATCCGCGTTGTCACGGATGGCAGAAGGGATTCCTTCGGGGTTGTGTATCCAACCCCTTAGTATGGTGGCGATGTCGTGCGTGGTACCACTCACTATCATGAGACAATCCCGTTTGGGATTGCGAGCGTGCTGCTTGTGCTCGATGCGTTTGAACACGCTGATCATCTCGTGCATGCGCATGAGTTGTGGCGTTTCTTTTGCCCGTGCTAGGAGCTCAACGAAGCATGGGTCGTTGAGCGGGCAGATGTCATACCATTGAGTATGACGCTGTTGGGCCTTTCCTACTGGTCATGGTAGAAGGCCCGTCTCGGAGATCAGTGGGTCTCTGAGTGGTATGGTCACTCCCTCCCCTGGGTAGGGAGGGTGAACTGTCCCTGCCGGTGGTGGCAGGTCCACATGAGGCCCGATGTACTGGGCCTCGACCAAGGCTACCTGCTGTTGTAGGGCAGGGTCATTGATCATGTGCGACGGTGATGCCGCCAGGTATGCGCTGATCACGCTTTCCTTTGCAAAGACTAGACCATTGATGGCGTTGGGGGTGCCACGCAATTTCTTGCGCTTCTTTTTTGGCTGTCATCAGTTGTTGGAACATCGATGGGGCATTACAGTCTCCCATCTGTATCACCTGGCTCCTAAACATGCCAAGGATCATGGCAAAGGCAGTCTTTGCTACGTGATCTGGATGAATCCGGATCTGCTTGTATGCTTCCGACATATTGAGTTTTGTGTGATACCGACAGTGAGCCATGTCGCTGCGGATGATATCTTGATCTGGGAAGGGCGTGACGTCCTTCACAGTGTTCTCGTTCTGCTGGCGCAGATCGAAGATGGTCCGTAATGCACCATTCTTTTTCGGCACACACAGCATGGGTACGGCCTGCTGCGCAACTGCCGGAATCCACCACTTTGCAGTGGTGTATTGTTCTATCTTTGCCAACAGTTCCTCTCGGAAATGTTCAGGGCATTTTGGTAGTTGATACCACATGTGTTTGTTGGGATTGACGAGATTGATCTCGTGGTTGATCTCCCGCAGTGGCGGGAGTTCTAATGGAATCCACTGACTAGGTCAGTGATCTTTCCATCCATTCCTCGTGGAGGCAAGGAAGGCCGTCATCCATGAGGATGACGGTGGTGGTTGGCTTAGAAGCCATTAGGCGCTGTGTGCATCCGTTAGGTCCTGCAGCACGCGGCACCATTTTCCCTTTTTCCCATCGCTTTCACCATTAGGTGAGAGTGCCTCTCCCTACGATTGTAGGGCGAGCTCGAGGACGAGTCATGGAACGACTCATCCTCCTGGCTTCAATGAGCCAGGCTTGGTTTCGGCGCACGGGTGACCCTGCTCACCCTGGGTCCTTTGTCCTCGTTCGTCGATTCATCATCGTCGAACGAGACCTTGCCTGTGGGGATCACTTCATTCCCCTTGTGGATTGTCCCTGGGCTGGAGAAGTCCAGGGTTATGCCAAATCTCCTCAGGAACGGTGTCCCTAAGATCGCGTCATAATATTTGACATTTGCTACGTCGAAGCATTCATTGTATGTTTCATGACCAAATTTAATGGTCGTGTTTGTTCCATAGTTGATCATGGAATGGCTGCCTATGCAGGCCAGCTGCAGCATGATTGGCTGCTCCAGGGAGAATGTCTTCATCCCTGTAGCTCACGTGAATTGAAGGGATAGCAGTACCCCTTTGCTGCCGCTATCCAGCAGGCAGTGGGCTTTTACACCATTTATTTCCCAGTACCCCAAGAGGGTATGGTTTTCACTGCGCAGGCGCATTGGCCATGTCCTATGCTTGCTTTGGTGGTGATACACTGGCTCAGCCGCCTTGTCTGGCGTGACCGACGTGCGTGCCGCCATGGCTTTTGTGGCAGCTCGTCTTCTGGCGTGAATCTGATCACGCTGGACCTGTAGGTGGTGTATTCCGCCTCTTCGTCCCATTCGTAATATTGGGACGGTTCAGGATCCCACTCTTCAGCGGGCACGTCTCCGTTGTCCGGAGAGTCGTTGGGTTGGGGATCATGATCACCCTCCCCCTCTTCATCAATTTTATGGAGAGAATTTTGACTGAGATCCGTCTCCAGATCTTCGGCCTCCTCGTCGTGCCTTATGGCCACTGTCCTGATACCGGGCCTAATCCGGGGGCACTCCACTTTCTTGTGGCCAGGTTGGCCACATTCAAAGCATGTAGTGCTGCTTTGGTTGCCGCTGGGCTGATCATTAGGCCAGCCCAATGCCTTTGTTGGTGGAGCAGGTCGCGGGGACGATCCTGATGCTTGAGGCTGTTTAGCTTCAGGCAGGCATCCAGCTTGCGCTGGGCATGGGGGTGGCAGTTGCTGCGATGCTCCACTTCTTGAGAATAGGCTGGGCCTGGTCAGGCCCGTCTGCATCAACGGCTTGCTACCTGTAAGCCAGGCAGCGCTTGCTGTTGCCGCTGCGCTTTCCGCGTGGCGCATCCCCATATTATATCGGGATGCTTCCTCTATCATTCGGGCCATGTCGAAGAGTTGCTCTATTGAGCTGCTCTCGGCATTGTAGCCCTTTTTGAGGACCTCGTTGCGCAGTGTTTTGCGCAGCACTGACACGAACCATCTCTGGAATGTGTAGTCGTCTGGCAGCTGTATCATACGCGCTGCATATTTTGTGAGTTCATTCAGCATCTCCTGAATGGTCTTCATGCCCTGCCTGAACGTGTCGAATTTATTCAATGCGTGGTGGTACGTCAGTGTGTGCAGGAACCTTTTTTGAAGGCCCTGCATCACTGTTTCCAGAGTCCAGATGTGGACCTGGCGATCGAAGTGTTCTACATTTCGAAGGAACCATTCCTGGGCTTCACCGGTCAGGCAAGTCCTGTTTTGGCACGACGGCATGTGCCGAGCTCAGGCCAAACACCACCGTGGTATGCACTTCCGTGACTTTGTGGCTTCGACATTTATCTAACCTCACCCCGGTCGTTTCATAACCTCTGGCTTTCCTGACATTCTTCACAGACTGGGTAATACTATAGAGCACAACACAAAGGCCGTTCTAGTCGTCCCAGACTCCAGTGATGTCGGCTTCCCTGGCGGGATGAAGTAGTGAAATGTCTGGACTTGAGGTCGGAGGTCAGTTTGTATTCTGTTCCTCTTTTGTATCACGATGCATTTCACCAAATTTCATCAACATCCAGAGGTACTGTCGGTTCCAAGTCCAGCCACGGCAAAATCTACAGCCCACCGTGTCAGGAGTACATTTCATGTTATTCAGCATTCTGGCAGGGCCGATAGCATGGTTCGGTAGTGTTTTTATGTCTGATCTATCTAACATACTGAAACATCGAGGATGGCAATCAAGCCAAGACATCAAGAAAACTTCAACTCTCAATGTCCGGAGACTAGAGACAAGGGCGGCCCCCATTTAGAGAAATGAAAAGGACTTCTCCATGCCACAGCCGGGAAGTCAGCAATTGGTTGGTCGTGCGTATTGACACACCATCTCAAAGTTGATGCCTGGATCTGATTGCCGGACTCTGTCGTGGATGGGTATTGATTTCTCTCGGGATTGCTCCCAGAATGTGAGTGTTTACATTTAGAGGGAGATGAATGGTGAACAAGTTGTCACCGGAACAGGAACAGCGTTTCTAGGTTGCATGATGAGTTAACAACTCAGTTGTGCAGGTCTCGGTAAGTCCGCATGGACTCCTGTATTCTATGTACCCTGGTGTATGAACTACCACTGGTCATGTTCTGACAGGATTGTAACGATGACACCCCAACAGCGCGACAAGGAGAGTACAGCCATCAGTGGGAAAGGGTAGTACTGAATGAGATGATATTCCGCAACTGCAGATATTGTGCTACAGCCGCTCGCCCGTTTGGCACAATGGCAGGTGCCGAGTTCTTGTCTCGCACAGAACGTCTGTGGTCTCCACTTCCATGACTATGGCTTCGAACTGGTCTCAAGCCTCCTTATTTTGCGTTGGCTTTTCGCAACATCCTCGGCATCCTCCAGGATTCACGCCCTCTCCCCTGCCCAGGCCGCCGCCGATGCCTCCTTCATCGTCATTGCGGGCACCGACATGGTCGCCCAGGCAAACACCGCCCTGCTGCGCTACGTTATTTAGGAACATGCAAGGCGTAGCCGGGAGGAGGTGTACGACGAGTTTAGGTGGAGAGGGACGCGGGCCGCCTGGCACGCCTCAATGCGTCTGGCCAGGTCTGAAGATGATGGGCACCTGCGTGTCTCCGATTCAAATCCTGATTCCTGGAACGGTGACATGCCCGATCTGGTCGATGATCGTACGCGCTGACCTTTGCCGACCTCGATCAGGCCCTGATCGACAGGTTCTTTGATGGCCTTCATTGACGCTTGCTTCTTTGATGGTGTGCCTGGTTCTGTATGACTGATCAAGTAATAGAATGTAGATCCAGAAGTAATATTGGGCATGTGCTCCGTATCACGGAGCCTCTTACACACGCCAACCTGATAAGCGCTTGTGCTTATCTAGCCGCCCTGGTCAGAAGCAGATGGCGTGTATCTAAATATAGCCACGAAGGCGACATCACCACGTGCACCCGCCATTCAGTAGCCATATAGTCTGCCTTCGCTCGCTCTCAAATTTCATCGATGCCTCGATCCGCCACCATCACTTTTTCGACATCCCCTGCACTGGGATGTGCACGCCAACTCAGCCAAGAACAACGAGAAGCCCTATTCACGATTACCATCACTGTTCTCACCATCGTCAGCAGCGATGGGCCCTGGTGACAAGTAGTGTTTCAGTGAGTAGACTTCATGCTCTTGTCAGGTTATTATCACGAGTTCCTTTTAGCAGACACGAGTGCAATGCAGTCCCTTTCGAGTATAAGGAGGCGTATGTAACTTGGACCACGACACGGACGTTGATGATGGTATATAGAGCCTGGTCGCATTTTCCCATGTGTGAGTGCATGCTCTGCCAGCGAGCCAAAGATTCCAAGTTGCCATGTCACGTACCCCGCATTCTTAGTCACCTAATTGTACACCATGCTATAAATGGCGATTTGCGTCTTCCACAATCGACATGATCGACATGATCGATCACACTCTGGCAGAAGCCGTTGTCATCACACAGCCACGGGCGTCTAAATAGAGTAGCGAAGAAGGTCGTCCGCGGGCGCTAACCACCTCCGCCGTTCCAAATGTGATCGACGCAGATCCATTCAACTCCAGTAACTCTCCCCCAACGGAATTGCCCCAATGGAAAAATGTGTTGGGTCTGCCTGCACAATTGATCCACCCAGTCCTCGCTTCCAAATCCCCACCATCATGATCTTATAAATATCATGACCATAACTGTCATACTATGGCTGACGTATCTTCCCAGCTTCGCTGGGCCTCACGATACACGGAGCCGTCAGTGCTACATCTCCCATCGGCATTCGCACTCCTGGCCCCTGTCCTCGCCGGTCTGGCTTCCCCATCCAAACTCGTCCCCCAAATCCCCCTCCCTCCCCACCAACGTCCAGTGAGTCCATCCCAGTCTCTTTTACTGCCTCCCTCACAAGACTTCCCACACCTAATAATGGTGCAGTAACCATCCTCACAAGCTCATCGCTCGTCCTCAATGCATCGCAGCATCACCCACCTCAGCCTCAATCTGTGCCTCGAGCGCATGCGCATTTCCGGCACGGAGCAACGTATTCAGCTCGTTCGCGCTCTGCATTACGCTGTGTGCGATGCACGTTAGGTCCAGAGCGGTCGAGGACGTCGGTATGCATGGTAGCTCAGGCTGCGTCTCGAAATGGTGAGGGAGTCGACCATTAGCCGGGCGTGCTCCGAAGATGGCGTTCACGTTGCCCAGCTATAGGGCGAGGTATGCGAGCGTCGTGCTGTGGGGTGTGCCGTGACATGGTTCTCTCTGGTAGAACTACGACGATCGATATTTGGGCAGTGGAGTCATGCGAGGTCCTCCACATCTACACCATACGACCTGAGCGATGTGCCTGCCCGTGAGGAACCATTAGACAAAAGGCTGTGAACATTACGTGCAGCGCCATACCGCACCGAGCCAGATGCAGAAGGTGGTGTTCCTTGTTGTAAGTCATGGCGCGCAAGCAGCTACATATGTGTATGATGAGGGGTCAAGGGAACTAAGGAGAAATGTCTTCAAGCACCAATGAAGGGCTGAAGCGAGTCTGGGGACAAAACAACGAGAGCTGTGGCTTCAAACAGCCAGCTAAATGGAGTTTCTTACTGCCTAGCATTCTATACATGTTTCCTAGCTATTTAACTAGTTTGGAACGAAGCTATGCTATGAAAGATGTGAATGACGCTTGTGGAGCGAACAGATGCCGCCGGTGCATGATGTATGCACCGGTGCTGGAGTATGTACCTATCTGGTCATTAGGTACTTGTGCCTTGATCTGTGGAGCTCATACTATATTACTGTGGAGCTAATATGTCATTCAGGAACGATGGAGCGCCTCCTGCGCTCCATCTCGGATCTGTGCCTCGAGTGGCCCCGGAACCCGGCTCAGGGTTAAAGGGGCCGGCTAGATGCGCGCGCGTCTGATAACGCATGCGCATCTAATAGATCCTGTGTCGGTAATGCGTATGCGCAAGTATCAGTGCAAGAATACTAGGATAGAACTTGATTTCCCATCCATAATATAACATTCCTCAGGGGGAAGCCCAATCCCAACATGCGCCATCCCACGCCTCAATTCCTCCAGGTCCCCATCCTACAGCCGTTCAGTGAAGCCTGCTCTCCAATCCACCGCTAATCATGTTCAGCTTGCGGAAAGCCTTCAGCAAAGACATCTTCCCAGCCACGACGCGCGAGTCCAGAAGCTCGTAAGCCTTCACCCACAACACTACGGCCTTCCCTCCCACCCAGCGTGCTCTCCCCACTCCCTGCATGACGCGAATGTCACCGTCCACCAGGATCATTCCCCGATGAACTGATCCCGTTTTCATCAAGTGACCCTTCGTCCACGGAACTCCAGTGCTGCACGCGCCTCGAGGAATCGCGCAAAGTTGACGGTCGCCCGGGCCGCTGAGCACGGGGAGATGTGGGCATCACAGAGAATGTTCCCCCAGCCCCAGATGATTGTGGCGAGGCAGCACCATGTGCGACTAGGATACCCGGTGATATCGTGCGCTCATGATCTTCCATGCGGTGTGTCGACCTGGAGCTGCTCACCGATGGACGGCACCTCGGTCAGCTATACAGTGATAGTGAGAGAAGTATTAGACGCACCCTGCTGTCAAGGCTTCTGCGGTCACGGAATTCTCTCCGCAATGGCCCAATGGGGCTCTGGATTTTTTACAGCCTGGCAAATCCTCATCCTCACGATCCCGCTGCTGTGTTGACGCTCTGTGTGGCCGTCTCCATGAGCTGATCACGACGAAGATGGTCGACGTGTGCTTGCGAGGAGTATTTGGCCTGTCGTGCTGACACAGCCAGGTTCCGCGGGCGCTAAGTATCTTCCCCGTTAACTCCCGATGTGATCGACGCAGCCAGTAACTCTCTCCCCAACGGATCCTCCCTCGTCGAAAACTGTGCACGTAAGGTGAGTGTCCAAAATTCTATAGAGTCCTACCTTCCAAATTCCCGGTATCACTATAAATATCACTACCATAACTGTCAACCTGTGGCCGACAAGGCTGGTACAGCTTTTAAGGTGCGTGCTCGCCATCTGCCCCGATGATCGACGCTAATTCCTCGTCGTTCGTCGCATCCTGAGCAGGAGAAGGGTTCGATGGACCGGACCAAGGATAAGGTGAAGGTCATGGTGCCTGCCACGAAGCTGAGTGACCCGTTCTCCTGCAACGCCAATGAGAACAGCGAGTTGTTGCTAGACTCTGCTAGGAACGCAGCCGCATTCCCACACGAACGATAGCCGTGCTCGTGGTCATCTCATGGTGGAGTGACAGGAAGCGACTTAATCACTATCTAGACGTGTTTGTACCTCTGCGAGATGAGAGAAATTCATTATATCTATTCCAAAAATCCCTCGCAACACAGTTCAAGTTCGACCTCTGATAATTCAATGGATTTTTATGGTTCGAAACAATCTGTCGCCCACTTATAAATATCTAGCAAAATAATACCATTATTCGCTGCGTGCCTTATGTATGGGTGTTCGGGTACACAATGTTCTGACACCTCTTTAACCTATGCCCTATCCATGATGCCTTTCATCTAACCTTGCGCTCCTTCCTGCCGTATTATGCCCTCGGACATGCATCACGCCTCTAGTGATACCTCGCCCGTGAATGCCGCCACTACAATGGATATTGTTTTGAGTCTCAAGAAGGTATGAACCACCGAAACAACTGGAACAATGACTCACCATGGCGAGGTTCAGCATGTACATCACCGTCTACAGTGCTTGCAGGTCCCCTACCGCGAGGGATTTCCTCAAGCTCGATTCCCACGATTGCGTTAGACGAGGGGTCGTCCTCCATGTGAGGTGTTGGAGTCAGGGTCGGTAAGCGGAGAACGCAGGGCCAAGTAGGTTAGGGGGAAGGATTTATCATCGTATAGTAAAATAGTATTACTGGCCTCAGTCAAGTATGACCGAGGCCCTATATCTACTCGCTCCACAATCACTAACCCCTCAATGAACTGGCCGTTCACTGAGGCTTCATACTATTAGATACTGTGCATAACCGCTACAGGTTATGGGCCCCGCAGAGCCCACAACGTCTACCCCACCTCCAAGTCGTTCGTCGTCCCGAAGCTGGCCAGGGACAGCACGAACTGGGTCACCTGGAAAAGCCAGACGTTAGCTACGCTGGCGGCGACCCGTGGTGCGAAGCGCCACCTAGAAGGGACTGCTCGGATCCCTCGCACGCTCCCGACGTACCCTAACGGCTACACGCTCACAGACAAGGAGGAAGAGGACCTAGAGGATCTCGAGAAACGCTGGGATGACTACAATCAGCGCGAGGCAGCGATAATGGCACAAATATTTACCACTGTCCCCGATAGCGTCCTCATCGAAGTCCGCAACCTAGCGACAGCAAAGGAGGTCTGGGAGGCCGTATGTGCAAAGCACGAGACAAGGGCACTCACGGTCAAGGTTGACATGCGACGACGCATGTACGAGCTGAAATGCGAGGACGAATCGAACGTCTGCACGCACCTGGAATCCCTCATGAGAATGCAGGAGCAACTCGCAGGGATGAACGCGGGACTCACCGATGACGACCTTGTCACCGTCATCCTCGGCTCGCTCCCGAAGTCGTATCGGCGAGAACGCACTCGCGGTGGTCAAGAGTCGTGGAAAGCACCAGCCACGCAACAGTGGTTCCAATACCACGCGGACAGATGTGGAATGTTGGAAGTGCGGCAAAAAGGGGCACCTCAAAGCAGACTGTCGTTCTAAAGGCAAGAAAAAGAAAAAAAGGACGAGGACAAGAAAGGAGGCGACTCGGCGAACGCAGCAGTAGAAGGCGAGGATTTCGCTTTTACCGCGACGCTCGCTGGGACCGCGCTTGCGCGGGGAACGAGTCGGTCAACGGGGCGAGAAGTCGACGTGTATGACTCGGGCGCGTCAGGCCACATGTCGCCGAGTAGGCATCGCTTCACCACTTTCCGTGAGATCGCGCCGCGGACGGTCACTGCCGGGGACAAGACAGTCTTCAAGGCTACCGGGATAGGTAGCATGAAGATCGGAATACCTAACGGTAGAACGACAACGTACGTTACCTTGAAGGACGTACTGTACTGTCCCGATCTCGCGTTTACACTCGTCTCCCTAACGCGATGCGACACGGCTGACTACACGGTTCTACTCAAGAATCAGAAATGTTTAATTCGAGACAAGAAAGGAACGTTACTTGGTCAAATCCCGCTCTCGAATGGCCTGTATAAAGTAGAACATCAGTCTACTGCAGCAGCAGCGAGTACTACACGAAAAGTACTCACATTGGACGAGTTACACCGCCGGATGGGACACATATCGCCCCAGGCCGCTCGCAAGCTCATCCGAGACCGAATCGTCACTGGACTAGATCTCGACATGGTGAGTCAGCCAGGCTTTTGCATGGAGTGTGCACAAGCCAAACCTACCCGAAAATCCGTGCCACAGAAACGGGAGGGGCCGCGAGCCACCAAATTCGGCGAAAAAGTGCACTCGGACGTCTGGGGGCCCGCAAACCCCCAGAGCTACGACGGAAAGGACTATTTCGTCAGTTTCACCGACGACTATAACCGGTGGACTTACCTGGTACCAATGGCTAGGAAAAGCGACGCGTTCAACTGCTATAAGCAGTACGAGGCGTGGGTCGAGACGCAATATAACGCAAAAATAAAACGCTTACAGACTTACCGCGGGGGAGAATACCTCTCCGACGCCTTCACGGCCCACCTAAAGTCAAAGGGGACGACCCGGAGCCTCACGGTGCACGATACCCCTGAAGAAAACGGCGTGTCAGAACGTTTGAACAGGACGCTGCTAGAACACGCACGTGCAATGCTCCTGGCAGCTGGATTACCGAAGTTTCTGTGGACTGAAGCGGTACAGCACGCGGTCTGGCTGAAAAACCGGACTTCAACGCGTGCACTCAACGGCAGGACGCCATATGAGATTGTGCACGGCGTGAAGCCGGATCTCACGGACCTACCAGAATGGGGAACTAGAGTCTATGTTCTAAAAGAAAGCAGCAGTAAGCTAGACTCGAAGGCGGATGAAGGAAAATGGGTGGGGTATAGCGATGAGAGCAAAGGGCACAGGGTCTACTGGCCCGGGAAACGCCGCGTCACAGTCGAAAGGAACGTCACGTTTGACGCCTTTGTCCATGTGACCCCCAACGACGGTCTGACTGAGGGGGAGTCGTCCGCTCCACACACTCAGGACGTTGTCGGCGGCGTTCCCGCTCCTCGCACACCCCACCAGCACCCGCCACTACAACCCCCGGACCCGGAAGCAGGCCCCGCAGACACCGGGCGAATCGACCCCCTCGAGGAATTCGAGGCCTCTCCCGGCAGACCCGCCCCAAGGAAGGGGCCACCGCACGCGGAAACCGTCCGCGTACGTGCGGGGGATCGCGGACGGCGTGGGCAGCAGCACAGGTCATCCACATGCACCCGCGTACCCCCGAGGTCTGCCGATGCCCACAAACGACTCAGCCCTAGTCGCGCTGACAGGGGGCGGAGGGGAGATCGCCAGAGCTGAGGGGGAGCCTCGTCACCCTGCTAGGCACACGACCGCTGCCACAGCGCACAGCCCAGGGCCCGACCCGACTAACCTCGATGACGCCTGTTCCCACGCTGACTGGCCGCAGTGGGATGCGTCGATCAGGCGGGAGTTGGACCAACACGCGGCGCTGCGCGCCTGGGACCTCGTCGAAGCCCCGGATGGCGCGAACATCGTGGGGAGCAGGCTCGTGTTTCCTTACAAGCATGACGCGGAGGGAAAGGTTGTAGATCGAAAAACGAGGCTCGTCGCGCAAGGATTCTCACAGACACATGGAATTGACTACAATGAGACCTTCTCCCCCACAGCAAAGCTCTCTGCTATCCGAATAATCGCAGCCATTGCAGTCCGGAACGACTGGGAACTCGAACAAACGGATATAGATGGCGCGTACTTGAACGCACCAATCACGGAGACCATATACATGCGACAGGCCAGGGGATATGAAGCCCCTGGAAATGAGCACATGGTCTGCCGGCTCAACCGTGCGATATACGGGCTGAAGCAATCCGGTAGGGAATGGTACGACACGCTGCGCGGGTTCATGAACCAATTTGGGTTCACGCGCTGCGAGACGGAACACGCAGTCTTTCACAGGTATGCCGGACAGGACGCGCTTATCGTCACGGTCGACGTAGACGACCTGACCATGGCCGGAAGCTCGAAGAGCGCGATCCTTGAATTCAAGAACGAGCTACGTACGGTCCTCAAAATCAAGGACTTGGGCGACCTGCATTGGCTATTGGGTATAGAGGTGAAACGGGTGCGCGAGACGCGCACAATATCGTTCTCACAACGCGCTTACATCGAGAGAATTCTCGAAAGATTTGGTCTGCAAGATGCGAATGCCCTGAGCACGCCGCTCGACCCGCATCACAGGCTATCCCTATCCCAATCGCCCACCACTCCTTGCGAACGCCAAGAAATGCACGCCGTACCATACAGGGAAGCTATCGGCTCACTCATGTACGCGGCTCTGGGCACACGCCCTGACATTGCGTTCGCGGTGTCCTTCTTAGCTCAGTTCATGCAAGACCCCGGGAGGCCACATTGGGAGGCGGTCAAACGCGTGTTTCGATACTTGAAGGGCACGAAGGACGTGGCCCTAACTATCGGCGGATCTCGCAGGGGACTGGAAGCATTTTCTGACGCTGACTGGGCATCACAAGAACACCGACACTCGATTTCGGGGTACGTATTCACGATCGACGGAGGCGCTGTGTCTTGGAGTTCCAAGAAGCAGCCGATCGTCGCGTTGTCAACAACGGAGGCGGAATACGTTGCAGCGACTCATGCCGCGAAGGAGGCTTTGTGGATACGCGCCTTCCTGGCAGAGATCGCCCGACCACTCAGCCAGCCCATCACCATCCACCTCGACAATCTCTCCGCGATATCTATCACAAAGAACGACGAGTATCACCCGAGGACCAAGCATATCGATATACGGTATCATTTCATACGCCACGCGGTACAAAGACAGCTACTGTACATCGACTACGTACCGACAGATGATATGGCAGCCGACATATTCACTAAAGCCCTCCCCCGATACAAGGTTTTACACCTGACCGCCCTACTTGGTCTACGTTCGGCTTAAGGGGGAGTGTTGGAGTCAGGGTCGGTAAGCGGAGAACGCAGGGCCAAGTAGGTTAGGGGGAAGGATTTATCATCGTATAGTAAAATAGTATTACTGGCCTCAGTCAAGTATGACCGAGGCCCTATATCTACTCGCTCCACAATCGCTAACCCCTCAGTGAACTGGCCGTTCACTGAGGTACGTGCCCCCATCCCATTATGTATCCTAATGGTATACTTACTGTCATGTAGGCTTCATACTATTAGGTAGAGTATTTATATACACTCAGTGAACTGGCCGTTCACTGAGGCTTCATACTATTAGATACTGCGCATAACCGCTACATGAGGTTCAACTGCTTCGGATGTTCCAATCCCCTCGATGAGATCTCCGAATTCACCCATCAGTGAATTGTGAATCTGTCGTGCCGCTGCACGAAAGCTCATTACGGGATGGTGTGCCGAATGGGTGGTGCCATTCGGGTGAGCAACCCTCTCTTGAAGGGCAAGATGACAGCGACAAATGATGATGGTCGATAGACTACATGTAGCATTGGCCATGCGACTTAATAGTGAGCCTAATAGGCTCTCACCTGTCCTGCACAGATGAAAGGATCCCTGCAATGCTAGGCTATTGACCGCATGTAAAATTGACCAACCAAGCGTATACATACAATGGACTCACTCTTAACACCTGTTATACTGAATGTTAGGTACATCTCATGGAATTGCATATCATTCAGTACTTTCCAAGTAATGCCAGAGGCTAATGTTACGGTCAATACAAATCTGAGTCAGTATTAGATATGATGCAAAATTCAATGTTGGTCGTCAAAAAGTACACACCCATATCTTATAAGGCCTAGACTATCCATGAGCCTTTTCAAAGTGTAAGGATGAATTAACAGACTTTGTTCAGCCAAAATTTGGGTCAATGACTTTGGAGGGAGCACCGGAAACTCTCTTGAGCGCCTCACAAGCCCAAGGGTATTGTATAGTGTCACAACAACGACCAATGTGTCAAAAAGTATAATAAACACATCAGCCATTGCTTCCACTAAGAACAAATGGTCTGTTAAACTGCAACTGAAGATGAGAATTTCTCACCCCTGACAAAGTGATATATGGACCTGCTTCAAAACAAATGCTGCTGTCACTCACCAAATTAGAGCGGCTGCATCCGGACCTGTGATGTTGCATTCATTTTTGACTGCGATAAACTGTAATACCGTATTGTGTTTGAGGATTAATGACAGACTTGCACTTGAAAAGGAAAGTGTGCATACCACCTCCGGACCCAAACTACCCATATACAGAAGAAGACTGAGGGCCCCAAGCACCCACCGCCTGATTTGATTGTGTTGGGACATCATGGCGTATATTCGCCCCCATAAAGGGCAGGGGGGGGTATGTAAGTCTAAGACTAAGGACTAATCGGCATATAGTTACCTTCTATACCTGGAAGTACCACAAGTGATAGACACTCTAGGAGATGAGTAGCAAAGACCATCGTCCGCGGGCGCTAAATATCACCGCCGCTAACTCCGGAATGTGCCAAGGAACTCTCTCCCCAACGGAATCGTCCCTAATCTAAATCTGTGGATGTAAGGTCTGCAAGCCAAACTCCATAGAGTCCTACCTTCCAAATCCCAACCATCACTATACATATCATGACTATAACCGTCAACCTGTGGCTAACAAGGCTGCTGCTGCCGCTACCGCCTTGTCGCCAACCGTTTTTGTTCCCCCGATGCACCGCAAATGCTCCCTAGATCCCCTGGGCTCTACTATTGTCCTGCCCTGTCCGCTCGCGTCCGCGCTGCATCCGAGGCCTCTAACGCAACTATAGGGATCCTCAGCCTGGCTGTCTGGTGCAAATGTCCCCCCGGGGCCCTAAAACTCTTGGCTCTTTATTATCTTGGGACTGGTCTAATTTCAGGTAAGAATAATTTGGTTTGGTTTCTGTAGGGGTGTTTATTTAGTAGTTGTTGGCACTAGTTTCTCGACGCTGTCTACCTATACTTCTACTATCTCTGAATAGCTTTTAGCGTCTTAACGTTTTCATCGCCATGTAGATCTTTCAGGTCTTCAACTGGGAATAGGCGAGACAGTGCGAGAGGACCTCAGATTGGAGATTTATAAGTTGAGCCCGAGTGGCGAGCTGCGAGACAAAGGAAGGGAAGGAGCCGGGCGTGTGCATCCCTCGGGGTAGGTTCTCATTTGTGTTACTTTTTGCGTTCCTCTCGTTTCCCTCTTTCTCCCCATGGTCCCTTTTGCGTGTCCTTTGTGGACCGTCAGCCAGGCGAGGGTTGCAATGTCCGTACTGTCGACGTCCTGCCTGCCTATATATTGTGTCTGTCAATGTCTGTCACGGAAGGTCAGCACCATGAACGTTCTTCGTAAACCATCGTCCGTATCTCTCGCAGATCAAGGCAGGATACACGACTCTTACATAAATACACCGGTTGCGTACTACCGAATGGCTGGTAAGGCGGCACAGGGCGCTGCCGGGGGCCGATAATAGAAACAGTGGGTCGGGCTGATGCATGCCTGTGGCGTGGCCTGCGCGCTTGACGTGCATCGAGCCTATATGGGTATACATAGCATCGGTGATACCCGATCGATCGCCGAGCGATCACTTCGACCATCGGCGTCCTCCGGTGAATTCTGCCCTGCGCATGGCGGCCACGTGAGCCTGACCTTCTTCGGCTTCGGATTCCTGGCGACGTCACTTCGTCGCTTCTTCCCTTCTCTTTGCAACTTGGCGCTGGTGCGCTTCTGTCCCTGTCGCGCTTCTGTGGTCAATCGGAATTTGGCGCCGGGTGCTTCCTTTTCTGCCGCTTCTGTCGTTTCTAAGCGCCGGTAGTAAGTAGCTCCGGTCCTGACTTGCTTTCTGGCGCAACCCTTTCGTGCGCGGGGAGATAAAGGATAAGGCGTATGAGGTCCCGATGGATGGAGCTGGGAGTGGGGCGCACGCAGGCGCCTGCCAGCGGATCGCCCCGCGAAGCATATCCCCAACTACGAGTGTGCACGGCACCCTGCACCGTCCTCGAAAGCTAAATGCATTCCAAGAGATATCATCTGTGCGTATCAGCAGGTAAGCAACAGTTTTTTCCAACACCTGATTTCGTCTTGCCCCCTAGCCGCTTGAATGTTTGACGCCATGAGAAAAGTTGTAGAATTATAATTGCACGGTTCTCTAGCGTTTTCGGTGATAGAAACGCGGCCCTTCACCCTCATGCATGCACAAGTACAAACATCGGCGCACTTACTGACTGACGTCTTCCGATACAGCTCTGGGTTTGACGGCTTGCGTCGAACGTACCCTAAGATCTTTTTTTTTTCGCTTAGGATAATAACATATTGGTGTGTGTATTGTTTGGCGGTCATTTGAAGTAAATGGAATGCCCTTTCGTTTATCCGAGTCGGAGAGTCACTACCCTCTTGAACGAAATAATGTCTGGAAAACTTTGAGGTGTCTCGGGGGACCTTCTACTGGCGCCAATTTCCGAACGATATGTCTCATACAAGCGCTCTGGCTGTGCTCAGGACACAGCTGCTTCTACTCGTGAACACCTAGTCGCCAAGGGAGTTTACCAGTATGCAGCCAAGGCGTGGCGTGATATATTCACAGTGTTAAGGAAGCTCCACCTCTTTACTAACGACCACAATGCTTTCTCTATCAGGCCCGATTCTATGTCTTATGGCTCGAGCACAAGCTGCACTGCTATCTGGAATTACGGGGCCATTTCACCTTGTTCTCAACTAGCCCCTGAATGCTGGCAGTGTACTCTCGTTTGTGTTTCAGTCTATGGCTGACCTCTGCTCACTGCTTGCAGAACGGCGGGTGCACATGCAGCACTCCTGCAAAGCCGCCTATATGATTGTTCTGAACAGAGGCTACGTCCAAGGCCTCTGCTCTCTGGCTCTCATGCCCAAGAGTGGCTGTCGTACTTGGGAACAGACTATCACCGCAAGCCGCAGTGAGCGTCAAACCATCCGATTACTTCAATCTCATCGTTGTAACAGGCGCAACTGTATCTGTACCCTGATACTCGTGCGTCTCTGCACCACAGTAAGCAAGACCGTCAGATTGTGCAGGTAAGCAACACTGGTTTCTGACACACCAGGATTTGTCTTGCGCATTGGACGAAGTTCGACGGCCATATTTTCCCAATTCTCTGGGTATTCGCCATTTTTAACTCTCATGCCTGTTGCACAGCTGTGGTCTCTTACACAAGTAAAAATGCCGGTTTCCCGCCCCACGCCCTCAGACGCAAGCCTGGTGCTTGGGGATTTACGCCAAACCTAGGCTAATGCAATTGTTTCTTTCGTTCAGGAGACTCAGCACATGGATGTGGGTCTATCCCTGTCATGTCACGGCAATTGTGTGTGAATCCAGAGGATTGCTCACTGTGCCAGCAAGTGGAAAACTTTAAGGTGAGGTATGGAACCATGCATTGACCTGGACCTAGGAATGCTGTGCAGTGAGGCTCCGTATGGCCGTGTGGGAATGTCGCTCAAGACGTCAGTAGCGGTGGCCTGGACGCCGCTATTTGACTTGTACCCAGTCCCACGGCATTCAGGTTGCCCAAGTCATAATTACAAACTACTCCAACACGAGGTCTACACTCCAGATGTCCAGGTATTGTGTGAGAACTTAAGAATCGCCGGAACTTGTTGCCGTGACATCCTGACTGACACACACAATGAATCCTAACAGGAAAGCACCCTCTGAGAGCTAGCGTACGTTCGAGTATGAGGAGACGGACAAGAAAGGATTGGATAGTGAACAACCCGTCGCATGGGATATGGCATTGACATATCCAGCAAGACGAAGAAACCATCTGCCACGTTATACCGTTAGTGAGGACATATCCCAGTGATACTCCAAACTTTCATGGTGACGTGTCGCCTGCTCAGAATCATATCACGTGCGTTCTTAGTAATGTATGTCACTATGTGACATCACTCGCTTCTATAAATGGCGAACTTAGGCGATTGACATGATCGGCATGATCTATCACGCATCACTCTGATTGCAGAAGCCGTCAGGAGCATTCCTGATAAGCGCTTGTGCTTATCTAGATGCCCTGGTCACAAGCAGTCGTGATGGCGTGTATCTAAATATAGTCACGAAGGCGACATCGCCACGTGCATCCGCCATTCAATTCTAGCTCCTTCCAACAGAATCATCCCCATATAGTCTGCCGTCGCTCTCACATTTCAGTGATTCCTCCATTACCTACTCCCCACCCTCACTTTGTCGTCGACATCCAAATGTCTCCCACGCACTAGGACGTCGACGCGCAGCCTTATACATGATTATCATCGCTGTTCTCACCGTCATCAGCAGCGATCGGCCCTGGTGACAAGTATTGTGTCAGTGAGTAGACTTCGTGCTCTTGTGAGGTTATTATCACGAGTTCCTTTTAGCAGACAAGTCCCATTCGAGTATAAGGAGGCGTATATAACTTGGACAACGACACGGACGTTGATAATGGTATACAGAGCCTGGTCGGATTGTCCCATTTGTGAGTGCATACCCTGCCAGTGAGCCGAAGATTCCGGGTTGCGTCAGACCCCGCATTCTTAGTCACCTGATTGTACATCATTCTATAAATGGCGATTTGCATCTTGCACGATCGACATGATCGACGTGATCGATCACACTCTGGCAGAAGTTGTCGTCTGACACAGGGGTCTAAATATAGGAGCGAAGAAGATCGTAAGCATCTCCGCCGCTAACTCCGGATGTGATCGACTCGCCAATGCCATTCCATTCTCGTCCCCAACATTAGGCATCACAGACAGTCAAAGGCATAAAATCAACACAAGTACAGTACATGACATATGCGTGTTGTGTGGTCTGAATGCTTCAATTTAACCCTGCAGCCTGCGGGCAAGAGTCCGCCAGGTCGCAAGAGCTCTTTCCGTCATTGGCGCACTGGTAGAGGTGTCCATGGATGCAATTGGACAACCCGTCACCGCAGAAAGCAGCGTTCGGAGCTCCGTGGCAGGGGCAGGCAGCGGCGGCACACACGCTCTTTCCAAGCTATTACTACACAGTAATTAGTTGTCCTTTCAAGCTTGAATAGCAAAACAACATACAGGGCTATCGGACATGCTCTTTCCAAGCTATTAATACACAGTAATTAGTTATCCTTTCCAGCTTGAATAGCAAAACAACATACAGGACTATCGACTGCCATCGCAGAAGCAGCGGGGAGGATGACAACAAGAGCAACGAAAGCAGTGTACTAGATAATGGACGGTGTGAGCTCAAGTGTATATATATGAAATGTTAGACCGACCGACCTTCATGGCTATCGGTTTGGTGTGTTTGGAGATATTGGTGCTGGCAATACCCTTCGCTTTTGGAAGTAGTTAGCTAGGCGATTATGCCCACGGATGGTAGGTAATTGTACATGCACAGCTTTCAGGGATAGACGATGTAAGCGACTGCGGGATCATAAATACTCACCAAGGGAGCAGTGGCATGGAAACGAACTTGCAGTCCGAGGCTGAGTGTGTTCCACTCATCTATGACAGGACCCTGGTAAAGTTGAAATACGCTAAGAAAATATCAAGGACAAACCCATGATGAAAAGCGTCACGTTGTATGTCTGCAGTGCCGCTGCGCCGCTGGTGCTGCAGCTTGAAACTTTGAAAGACTATCATCGTCGTGCACTGATGTATATGAAAAATGGCAATATGTGATGCACTTGCGTCGGGGGCGTTCCAAGCGGGAAATTCACTATGCAAGCTTTGCCATTGAGAAGTGAGTGCTCTCAGCCTCCATACTTAGAGACTGCGGTAGAGACTGCGGTAGCTGATTACATAATAAGACTGAAGCCATGATCATGTGCTACTATCGTCAAACTTCACAAGATCCAAGTTATTAATATTTCAATAATTAGAGCGCTTAGTGGAATATACGACACCGACACGTGCTTTGATCCCCAAATTAGCCAAATTGCATTGTAGGATCTCAGGATACGTTTGTTCCCCATGTTCGTTCATAAACTCTTACACGGTATACAACCTGAAGCATTTTCCCGGCCTTGTGCGACCAACACGCCCCGCTCACTGTTGCGCAGATGCCGTCGAGGGGGTGACATAAGGAACGTATCCTAGCTGACAAACATTCCTTCTCATGTGCTGTTTCTTCGCTGTCTTCCCTTGTCCCAGGCCTTCATCCCTGTCCCGGTCACACGTCATGCTCTGAGACATCGAAAGATAACTATTCAGCTCCACTCTTGCCGCTGTCTGCACTGCCGACGTCTCTGTATCTTCCCAGCTCAGCCAGGCCTCCCAATACACCGACCCCTCAGTGCTACGCCTCACATCGACATCCACACCCCTCCTCTCTGGCCTCACCGGTCTGTCTCCCACATCCAAACTCCACTGCGCACTCCCCCATCCCCCACCAAGGTCCAGCGAGTACGTCCCACGCTCTTTCACCGCCTCCCTCACAAGCCTTCCCACACCTAATAAAAGCTCAGTCACCGTCTTCACAAGCTCTTTGCTCACCCTCACGCTTTCGCGATACCCCCTTCCCTACCTGGTGCCACACCTCTGATGCAGCGACATGCATCGCAGCATCTCCCACCTCAGCCTCAATCTGTGCTGGAGTGCATCTGCGGTGCAAGGTATTGCGCATGCCGCTGAGCACGGGAAGATGTGGGCGTCACAGTGAATGTTCTACCGGGACCAGAAGATTGTGGCAAGGTAGCCCCACGTGTGACTAGGATGCCTGGTGATCTCATATGCTCATGACCTTGTGTGTGCTGCGTCGACGTGGAGCTTTCACCGATGGACTGCACCCCTGTCAGCTGTACAGCAATACTGGCGCAGGTATTTTACTGTAGGGGAATGGCTGTTCAACCAGCCAAGGAACGCTGCTCAACCAGCCCTTGTCTTTTCTTTTTGTCTTGACACCATGTAAAAACACCTTTGAAGAATTAACAGTTCCTGTATGCTGTTAATATAACTGGGGAAAGGCTTTTCAAACATTGCTCTAGTTATCTTATATTTTTCCTTATTTTTCCAAAGCCTCCATGGCTCAAACTGTGATAGACTAAGAGTAGCTGATACTGATAGTAGGCTGAATAGTGATTTAGATTCAGACTTCTACTTGAAGTCGGATCGAGTGGAATTGTAAAAACAGATAGATAGAGTAAAGACAAAGTGTGTATGTGATAACTAGGCAAGTTTATGCGTCGCAAGGTACCAAGTTACTTTGAGAATGTGAGTTCTAATTGACTGGGGGATATGGATATACAAGCTGAACTATTTATCTAGCTACGAAGTGTGCTGCGGTGTGAAGAGTGGAGGAGGGACGTGTGGTTTGACTCTGATGTCTAGACTCAGGGGTACAGTGGTCCGGAGGCAGCGGTAGCTAAGAGACTAGTCTATTGAATGGGGAGGAATGTAGGTAGTCATACGTATCAGAAACATGGGTTGTGGTTAGGAAAGAAAGACATGTGGAAGATATGTAAACATGTGGCTCAGCCTCTAGCTCCTCTGTGGATCAATGTACCTCGGGCTCGGGCTTCGTCTCAGGTTGGGGTGGATCTGCGGGTACTGGGTCAGGGTCGAGTTGGTGGGTCTATGGAGGCATCGTGGTGTGTCGTGCGGACGTGTATGGGCTTGGGTAGATGTGGGTGATGCGAGTGGATATGTGTGTGAGATGTGGGGCAGTGTATATGCGGCGGTTGGATGTGTTGTGATGGTGGTGATGGGCTTATTGATACTTTCATGACACAAACTACCATTTTTCTGTCATTACAGAGTTGTGGATCCTCTAGCACCCACAACTCTGTTCCAGGCGCTCTATTTAAAACTCCGCCAGGCACTCGGCGGTGGCCGCATTTTCGGACTTATGGTCACCCAAGCACCCACAAGTCCGGCAGGATGGCTCTCTCAGTATTTCCAGCTGAGTCCCAAACAGTTGCTATATGCAGCCATAGCAACTGTGCAGCTTGTTGGCTTCACCAAGCAATGGGGATCTTGGTCAGTCATGACAACTAGGCTGTACCAGGCTATGCTCAGCTGTGCTAAGCAGTGCTCTTAGTAATTATGGCTACAGAGCCCTAATTGGCTCAGAACTGCTTACTCAGCTTCTGAGTGCCAAATACATGGTTATCTGGAGATACAGCCTCAATGACCCAACCAATCGAGGCACACCTTGGTGAGTCAGGAGTACATGACTCAGCCAAGCTGTGCTATGGCACATGACACTTTTCAGTGAGTCATTCCTGACAAATCAAGCTCTGATTGGTAGGAAGCATGGTAGAGTCCCCTGGAAACAGCCAGTTTCTTCCAACCCTTTCTTCCATCTTCCTCAAGCTTCTTCCCCCATTCCATTAATAGATAGAAGGTTCTACCTGCTTACTAAGCCCATGTACATTACAATATAAAAGGAGGCCCTTTGCCTGCCCTTTGAGCAATCAATCTACCCATCTTCTATCCTACACAGCTTGTGTGACTTGCACATCTTACCTAAGTTACTAACCCAAACTAGAATACTACTCTTGCTTAGAGTAACTATTCTTAGTTAAGTAGCTGCTTTACTGCTTAGCCACTTAGCCTAACACGCTGGGGGAAACTCTACAGAGTGAGGTTGGCAATCGATTTTCTTGTCAATTAGCACTCCAATACCTGAGATGAGCTGTTCAGTTGATTTTCCTGTTCAGTGACTTTCACAAGTCAAGTCAAGTTGTGTACGAAAGCCACTTCACATTACTCTCTCGTTATTGCAGTGCATTGATGTTGGTTGACCCAATCCACTTACAAACTCTCCTGCGGAGCCTATTGTCAAGATTGACTTTTAGGCGTTAATATCATGTATTAGTGAACACAGCGAATGCCCGAATAACTTGTGCGAATAAGTATGCCGTTCGGCGAATAGGTGAATCAATAATTGTTCACAAGATAAGAGGGTTGCCTGAACAGAGCTCGCGCTATCTACAGTTGTAGCGAAATAGCCCGTGACACTTGATGTTGTAACGTACAAGGCGTCACGGAAGGGCTGTCTAAGTAGCAACAATCCCTTCACCAACAGCACAGAAAATAGTTCGAAGGCTAAGGTAACGAAGATGAAGTATGAGAACTCACCAGTGATGCCTAAGTCCTCTTCTGGTTGAAGATAGGAATCTCCAGGAGAAGGCTCAAGACGATGATCACAGCGAGGTCAAGTTTGCACAAGATGGACGACGTATGATAATTGAACTGAGGAATATACATGCGAATGTAAACTACTTATATCAAATGCTCATAAGGTACTAGCGAATAGGAAAGAGGCTGTCGTGAGTCAGGGTTGGATAGGGGTGCGCAGTCGTGATACAAAATAGATGAAATAAACATACAATAGAGTGAGGGAAGAGTGCGAACATGAAACAATGGAGAGTAAAGGTGGCTAAGGCACTTATGTACAAAACCATGTCTTGGGACCTGCATGCATGCTATTTTGCACGGACTCTTTGTCTACCGGGTTGATCCCACACGACCTACAGACGGGACGTCCCGCGAACACATTCTGGCCATATGAACATCCAAAGGGGTTGGATTGAGAAGATGATGGGGCTAGTGATGAATCATCATGCCAGGTAAATGGCATCGATCATATTTGATGGTGTGCCTGTTGGCGAAATGTACGAGCAGCGAACAGCGAATAGAGTGGACATAGGGGAAGAGTGGTCGAAGGGTGAGGTGAACGCTGGTGAAGATGCTAGGGAGTGACGAGGGGGAACATAGAGGCAGCGGGGTAAGGGAAATAGACAGGTCATGACACCTATTCCCTCTTTAATAAAAGGAATACTCTTGGACCCCAATAGTGTCCTTGAACCTACACACTCTTTTAGTTTATTGTCCAGTGCAGCTAAGAAACACATTGCCTTCTATTTGTAACAACTTGGACTAGTTATTACACAGATTGCAACCAAGGTACAAATATTAAATTATGTCTGGAGTTGTGCTGCTGCATTGAACTGGTATTCTACTAGTCATGTAAACGACATGTTCTGATAGACTGAGGCGTTAGCAATAACACCAAAGTCTTGAAGGGTTCCAAAACATTTACGCACCCTGCCATCAAGGCTTCTGCGGTCACGGAAGTCTCTCTGCAATGGGGCTCTGGATTTTTTACGGGCATTTCCGCCAGCCATTTGTGGCTGTGCCTGCAAATCCTTATCTTCAGGATACCGCTGCTGTACTGACACTTTGCGTGGCCATCTGCCTGAGTCGATGATGGCAAATTTGGTTGACATGTGCCTGTGAGGAGTATTTGGCACCTAAGCAGCTGTCGTGCACAGCCACATGCATCTAAATATAGTAGCGAAAGAAGATCAACCATGGGCGCCAAATATCTCCACTGCTACTAACTCCGGAATGTCATCATTCAAGCCAAGGAACTCTCTCCCCAACGGGATTGCCGCCCATGGAAAACTGTGCATGTAAGGTCATCCTGCTAAATTTCCTACCGCTATCACTAGAAATATCATTATCATCACTGTCAAGCTCTGGCTGCCAAAGCTGCTGCCACTTTTTAAGGTGCGTGCTCGGGGTCTGCCCAGGTTATCGACTCTAATTCCTCGTCGTTTGTCGCAGCCTGAGCAGCCGAAGGGTATAATGGACCGGACCAAGGATAAGGTGAAGGTCATGGTGCCTGCGGTGAAGCTGGGTGACCCGTTATCCGGCAATGCCAATGAGAACAGCAAGTTGTTGCTAGACTCTACTAAGGACACAGCCACCTTCCCACATGAATCACAGTGTTTCTTGTGGTCATCTGATGGTGGGTGACAAGAAGCAACTTAATCACTATCTAGACATGTTTGTACCTCTGCAAGATGAGAGAAATTGATTATATCTGTTCCAAACATCTTGCAACGCAGTTCAAGTTTGACCTCTGATACTTCAACGGATTTTCATTGTTCAAAACAATCTGTCGCCCACATATAAATATGTCTCTAGCAAAATAATACCATTATTCATTGTGTGCCTTATATATGGGTGCTTGGATACACAGTATTCTGACACCTCTTTCATATATGCCCTATCCATGATGCCTTTCATCTAATCTTGCTCTCCTTCCTGCTGTATTACGCTCACAGACACACATCACACCTCTAGTGATACCTCGCCCACGGATGCCGCCACTACAATGGTTATTGTTTTGAGTCTCAAGAAGGCATGAACCATCACAACAACTGGAACAATGACTCACCACAGGTAGGTTCAGCATGTACACCACCGTCTATTGCAGGTCCCCTGCCCTGAGGGATTTCCTCAAGCTCAATTCCCATGACTGCATTAGACGAGGGTTGTGCTCCCTGTGGGGTCCAATTGCTTCAGATGTTCCAATATCCTCAATGCTCGGATCACCAAATTCCTCCATGAGTGAATCGTGAATCTGCCATGTGGCTGCACGAAAGCTTGTCATGGGATGGTTTGCAGAATGGGTGGTGTTGTTAGGATGAGCAACCCTCTCTTGAAGGGCAAGATGACAGCGACAAATGATGATGGCAGATAGACTACACATGCCATTAGCATATATCTTATTATCTAGGTGCCTAGTATCTTACCTGTTCTGCACAATTCCGTTCATGGAGGTCTGGATGGTGCCTAGGCTGAGCCTGTGTGATGTCACCGTTGAATTGATGCTCGTGATTGTCAATCCTGCGCTGAAGGGGTTCTTGAGGTTGACGTTACGTGAGCCATGTTGTTCTGCTTCCAAGTAGTGTTATATCCATGGGTAAGTCGGGGAAGAATTGCATATAGGATGAACATGGACTCGTGAGAGCGGTGCTTTGCAGAAGGGTAGAGTTCAGTGCAGGGAGCGGCGCTGATACTGAGACTCTCAAAGGCTTGAAGCAGGAAGGAACCGCCGTACTCCCGTTGAATCCCACGATCTGAAGCAATACGTCTGTGCCGCCTACAAACTCATTGAGTGTCTGCAGACCCTGCGGACTGTTGTTGGGCTGGAAGCAACCAGGTCAGCTGACTAAAGCACAAGCCGACAGTTTCCAGAGCGCACCTGGAAGGCGCGTGTAGCTGCCATTGTGTTGTTGCCCATGGCCAACGAGAGATTTGGGAGCAAAGTCGTTCCGAGAACAGCACCGTCCTGTATGAATTGCAAGGCTGAAAGGTGATGTTCAACTCAGGATGTCAGCGCAGGCGTGCGCTGGTACCCGGCGCTGTCAGCGCACCAGCGGAAGCCTGCGCTGACAGCGACGTGCACCAGCGCACACTGCACTGACAGCGCCAGGTACCAGCACCTGACAGCGACGTGCGCAAGTGCAAGCCTGCGCTGACAGCAACGTGCACCAGCGCACGCTACGCTGACAGCGCCGGGTTCCAGCGCACGCCTGCGCTGACAGCACCGGTACCAGCGCAAGCCTGCGCTGACAGTGACGTGCACCAGCGCACGTTGCGCTGACAGTGCTGGGTACCAGGGCACGCCTGCGCTGACAGCGCCGGTACCAGCGCAAGCCTGCGCTGACAGCGACGTGCACCAGTGCACGCTGCGCTGACAGCGCTGGTACCAGTGCAAGCTGCGCTGACAGCGACGTGCACCGGCGCACGTTGCGCTGACAGCGCCGGGTGCCAGCAACCGCGTGTGCTGGCAGCGCCGGTACCAGCGCACGCCTGCGCTGACAGTGCCAGTACCAGCATAAGAGTGCGCTGACTGCGCCAGTACCAGCGTAAAAGTGTGCTGACTGCGATGTGCACCAGCGCACGCGTGCGCTGACAGCGCCGGTACCAGCACAAGGGTGGGCTGACAGCGCCGAGTACCAGCGCACGCCTATGCTGACAGCGCCGAGTACCAGCGCATGCCTGCGCTGACAGCGCCGGTACCAGCGCAAGCCTGCGCTGACAGCGACGTGCACCAGTGCACGCTGTGCTGACAGCGCCGGGTACCAGCGCACGCCTACGCTGACAGCGCCGGTACCAGCGCAAGCCTGCGCTGACAGCGACGTGCACCAGCGCACGCCTGCGCTGACAGCGCCGCCTACCAGCGCACGCCTGCGCTGACAGTGACGTGCACCAGCGCATGCTGCGCTGACAGCGCCTACGGCGGTCGGTGTGCTCAAATATTATCCCGACTCCGTGCCAAAGGGAAAAATTCCCATTCGCGCGGCATTGCATTTTGCGCGCACGCGCAATTCACCGCAAAGTGTTCCCACGCGCGGTGGTGCTTTCTGGCACAGTCACGTGACCTGCCCTCGTCTTACATCATTATTTGCTAGTCTTTGAAGGCGGGGAAATTTTTTTTTTTTGGCTAGTATGATGGATGGGACCCTTATAAATGATTCTGGGTAGATTTTCTGGCCCTACATAAGATTATCGTGTACCTAAAGCGCCAGGCTGAAAAACACGATTTTGAACTTTTGAAATTCCGCTATAGTACTTATCTCAGTTTCTCTACACACACTAGTGCATAGTCTCCAGTCCAATTTTAGGTAAAATGTCTCGCTTCATGCTGACATGTCTTGCAGGAGTACGTACCTTTGCTTGAGTTCGCACTTGAAGGAAATCGCCACCCAAGCCTCGAAGACAACAAGCACCTCGCAGAGGTCTCCGGGTTGTCTTATCGGCAAGTCAAGGTTTGGGTGCGTCTCTCCACAATAATCTGTCTTACTCGCTATAGTCCTTGCCCACAGTTCCAAAACTACCGCAGCCGAAAAGAAACCCCCGCCAAATCAAAGCGTGTCAGACCCCCCGCTCCTAGACTTTTGAAGGGATGAAGGAACGTCTCGGCGACTCTGTGCAGGAGACGCTGTTGAAGGCACACCCATTGTTGAAGAAGCTTAATCTCGACCCTACTGAGCACTACGGTGATACACCACCTGAGTCGAGTACGCACGCCTCACTAACGTTGATACCATCATATAGCTTGATGTCATTTTAGGTTGTTTCTGTTCTGTTCAAGTAGGCTCTATATATATGGAGAAAATATACATTTTTGATTGATATAAATAACGCCAAATCACTCCAGCGTGGAGTTGCTGGCTGTGCTTATCTCCTATGATTTTCTTCGCTGTGATTTGATGTGTCTCTGGCGTCTTGGTGTGCTTCTCTGCTTTGGGCGCAATTAGCGCTTACCTAGCGGCGTCATCGTCGCACACTGTCAACGACCCCGCCCTTCAGCGGCAGGAAGCACAGATTGAGGCCCAGTACATCGGGCCGGGCGTGGCCCTGCCTCCACCGGCGGGGACAGTTCACCCTCCCTACCCGGGGGAGAGGACGCTCATCCCACTTAGAGATCCACCGATCTCCGAGATGGGCCTCCTACCATGGCCGGTAGGAAAGGCCCAACAGCATCATACTCAATGGTACGACGTCTGCCCGCTCGACGACCCACGCTTCGTTGAACTCATAGCGTGGGCAAAAGAAACGCCGCAGCTCGCGCGTACGCGCGAGATGATCGGCGTATTCAAACGCATCGAGCGCGAACAACGCACTCGCAATCCCAAAAGGGATTGTCTCGTGCTAGCGGGCGGTACCCCGCACAATATCGCAGCCATCCTGAAGGGTTGGATACACAACCCTGAAGGAATCCCATCTGCCATCTGTGACAACGCGGATGGCACCTTCAACTAGACGACATGGACGTCTGGATGTGGTTGAAGGCCCTTGCGCCCCAGGTCAAAGGGGTTGCATCACCACTCAGAGCGAGGCTACTCGACCTATTTGGCTCGACAGACCAATGGTCGAACCTCGTCGACACCAGGGAAGTGCTGACGCCTCAGAGCACCACCCTGCGGCTCTCAATCACGGGCCCATTCTGTAAGGGCAACCCTGGCTGGTTGTGGAGATCATACTACCACACAAGTGACAAGGGGAAATCCAAAGTATGTATAAATGAACAGAGTATACAAGAGAGGGGATTCTCACCTGACAAGTGGAAATCCAAAGAGAAAAGTCTAAGGACCCCCAATGTCAGCGAGCCCGTATTATACTACGCTGCGCAGCCAGGGACAACACTTGGCACCCGCCATCAACCCTGGATCCCCCTGACTTCCCTGACCCTTGATCGACCCTTGATGCCACCTATTACGCGAGTCGCCTGATTTCCGACACTGTTCCGAGAGCGGAAGTCGGAAATTGGAGTGGAACTGGGAAAGCAAACAGGACTGGTGGAAGTTCTCCCAGAAGCGGAATCATTTCCGAAAGCAGAGGCGGAGATGGAATCGGAACCGGAAGCGGAGTCGGAAATGGAGTCGGAACTGGAAATGGAAAACAGGGTGTCCCCTGACATCACACCCTCTAGCGTGCTGTGTCCTCGAAGCATGGGACATGAGGGATTGAAATGCAAGTGAGCGGATTCGGGAGGGGCACCAGGGTGTGTCCTATAGAACTCGCGGAGTTTGTCCGGAGCGGAGACATCTTCCTCCGGGACCCACGAATTCTCCTCATACCCATATCCTTCCCATTTCACGAGGAATTGGAGTCGTCCTCGCACAAACCTGCTGTCCAGGATCCGTTCCACCACATAGTGCTCTTCCCCATCTACAATTTCCGGTGGAGGTGGCAGACGAGCCTTCCGACCTGGAATTGGGTCCTCCGCGTAGGGAGTAACTTCACCACGTTGAAGATGGGGTGGAGGCGGGACATGGGCATCGGAAGTCGGAGGCGGTATGCAGTCCGTCCAACCCTCCGCATCACTGTGAAGGGCCCAAGGTAGCGGTGGGCAAGCTTCTGCGAAGGGCGCGTGGTGTGGATGTCACTTGCATCCAGATACACCTTGCCTCCAACTTGGTATTCCGGGGCAGGAACCCGGCGTTGGTTGTAGTACCTTGCCATGTCATCCTTGGCCTTCGCAAGGGCCGACTTGGCTTCTGAAAGGGTGGAGTCCATGCGGTCTCGGAACTCATTGACTGTCTCGAGTTGGGACTCTGCCTGGCGTGGCTCGAAGCCCATCCGCGGGTGTCGTCCGGAGTCCAGCATGAAGGGAGTCTGTTGTGTGGCGGAATGTACATGGTTGTTGTATTGGAATTCCGCCAGTGGAAGTAACTCATCCCAATCATCCTGCCTCTCATTGACAAAGAGGTGGAGATTTTTTTTTTTTTTTTTTTTTTTTGAATTCCGTTTATTATACTGCCACCTTGGGGCCGTGCCCTATATAGGCAGTCTCTACCCGGAACACGGAATAGAGTAATCAAAGTGTTTTACATGCTAGGGTATCGTAGTTACCAAAGTAAGCCAGAGATATGCTGGCACCAACATAGGATACTTCCTGTTTGTTTACAATGCCTAATCACCTTAGATACATAACAGTACCGGTCAGTTTCAGTAGGTCTTATATGTCGTATGGAAGTCCAGGAGCCTCGTAATCCTAACATTTGTCAACACCTATCAGTGGGGCGAAACATTGTAGTAATTACTGCTACAAATGTGGAGGGGGTGTATTCGAAGCAGAGGCTCTCCCTTCGCGTTATCCCAAACGGGCACTTGGTGTGGGTTAGTTCCACCTGTGCTAACCCGCCCCAGAGGTGGAGATATTGCTCCAACTCCTGATTGACCCGTTCCGTCTGTCCATCACCCTGCGGATGGTACGCTGTGGTGGTAGCCAGCTTTATGCCAAGCAGGTGGTAGAGCTCCTGAGTCAGTTCTGCGACAAACTGTGGACCTCGGTCAGAAACAACTTGCTTCGGGAGCCCATGCAACTTCCAGACATGTGCAAGGAACAGGCGGGCCACTCCGAGGCCTGTGATCGTTGTGTGTGTCGGAATGGAGTGGGACACCTTGCTTACCGAATCCACGATATTCATCATCGCGTCGTAGCCATGAGACTCTGGAAGCTCAACGATGAAGTCGACACTGATGGTGTCCCAGCGGGATTCGGGAATCGGGAGCGGAACAAGTTCTCCGACGGGCGGATGTCGTTGCGCTTTTGTTTGGAGACAAAGGTCACATGTCTTCACGTACTGTCCGATGTAGCGTGACATCTGAGGCCACCAGTAATTCCGAGCCACCAAATCCAGAGTCTTCCACCTGCCAACATGCCCAGCGACCCGTGTGTCATGGTGCTGGGACACAATACGGCAGCGGAGGTCCGCCCCACCTGGAACATAGACCTTGCCTCTGAAGTGGAGCAGTCCATCATGCTCCAACCATTCTGCTGCCCATACAGACCGTGAGTGCCCTTTCCAAAGTTCCTCCACCGCCATCACCACCGCTCCTCCTTCTCTGCATTCCGGTACTGCCTCCGGATGTCCCGGATCATTTCCGCTTCCCCCCAACTGCAGTCACTCCCTCTAGGGCAGATTGCAAAGAGACTCGGTGGAGCAGTGTCATATCCACGTTGTCTCCACTTCCGCTTCCATGATCTGCACGGCGGGATAGGGCATAGGGCTTGCCCATGGTGCGGCCGGGGCGGTGGTGGAGCATGAAGTCAAACCGGGACAGGTGTAGGGACCACCGTGCTTGTCGTCGGTTCAACTTCTTAGACGTGCGGAAATACTCGAGGTTCTTGTGGTCTGTCCAGATCTCAAATGGGCATAGAGCACCCTCGAGGAAGTGTTGCCACTCCTCCAGCGCTTGGATGATTGCCAGCATCTCCTTGTCATGGATCTCATAGTTCCGCTCAACCGGACTAAGGCTCTTAGAGAAGAAGGCAATAGGATGCCACCCCCCACCATCTTCCGATGACTGTTGTGACAAGACCGCTCCAGTAGCTGTGTTGGAAGAATCCGCCTCGACTCGATAAGGGCGAGAGTCGTTGGGAAAGATCAGGACTGGGGCAGAAGTGATCAGCTCCTTGAGTTTTTCAAAGGAGGCCTGTTCCGGCTCTCCACACCGCCATTCAACCTCCTTCTTGGTGAGGTCGAAGAGGGCACGGGTGTGGCAGGAGAAGTCCTTGATGAACCGCTGGTAGAAATTGACAAACCCAATGAAGGACTGGACCTCCTTCTTGTTCCGCGGCACAGGCCAATCCGATACACCGGAAACCTTGACTGGGTCCATTTCCACCCTTCCCTCCGACACAATCACCCCAAGATACTCTATCCATGTCCGCTCAAATTTGTACTTTTCCAGCTTGAGACACAGGTTGTATTCCGGAGCCGTTCCAGCACTCTCTGCACGACTTCCCGATGTTCGGACATTGTTTTTGTGAAGATGAGGATGTCATCGAGGTAGACACAGACAACCCCTTCTGTTATCATGTCGCGGAAAATGTCATTCATCATCGTCTGGAATGTGGCAGGACTGTTGGTGAGGCCAAAGAACATGACCTGTGGCTCAAAGAGTCCTTGGTTGGTGCGGAATGCGGCCTTCCACTCGTCTCCCTCCCGGATCCGAACATTATTGAAGCCCCAGCGGACATCCAGCTTAGTGAAGTACCTTGCCCCACGGGGTTGTGTGATTAGTTCGGAAATGAGTGGAATGGGGTACCGGTTCTTGATCATGATCGCATTCAAGGCCCGGTAATCCTGCACAAGTCTGAGCGAGCTGTCCTTCTTCTTGATGAAGAACACCGGAGATGCCATGGGTGACTTGGAGGGGCAGATCCTCCTGTATGGAGGTTTTCCGCAAGGAATGCATCGAGCTCTACCTGCTCCTTGGGTGACAGCGGGTAGACTTTGCAGTTGGTGGGCTTTGACCCAGGCTCCAACTCGATGGCATGGTCCCACAGCTTTCGTGGAGGCAGGGCATCAAATGACTCCTTGGCAAAGACATCCTCGAACTCCCGCAGGTACTCCGGAATTTCCACCTCCGCTTTATCATGCTTCTTGGAGGCTTCAGCAAGGCATTGCGAAATATTTCCAGTGGCGCGGATGTGTTCCGCTTCCAGTGGAAGGGTTACGTACAGCAAGCACTCCCCTTCCACCAGAGTGTCTTCCGGGCCGAGTCGGATGACGTCGGAGTCGGAATTGGAATTGGAATTGGATGTGGGAGCCGGTTCAAATTCCGCTTCCGAGTCTTCTTCTGCAAGCAGTGGATGGGGGCCGGAACGACATGTCTGTATGAGCCGTTCGGTCTTCCGCTGCTCCTGGCGCTCCTTCCACACTTCCAACCAGCACATGTGACACTTGGCTGGGCACCGACTCATCAGCACCTTCCGAGTCTGCCAATTGATCTCCGGGTTGTGCTCCTGGAGCAAGGTAAACCCGAGGATGATGTCTTGCTTCCCCAGGCTGGTCACTGCAAAGGAAGTGCGTTCTGTGTGTCCATCATAGCAGAGAATTGTGTCTACTATCTCCGTGATGGACCCTGCCTCGTTTGGGCTTCCATCCACATTGAACACCGAGATTGCATGTTGCAACTTCCGCATGGTCAGTCGGTTCTGTTCCACATAGTCCCGGTCTATAAACTGACCAGTGGCCCCGCAGTCAACAAGGGCGGGTCCGGATTTGACTTCTGCAGTATCTGTTGTCTGGATCTCCACCTTAATGACTAGTGACTTGGGGCCAGGGGTGGAAGCAACAACATAGCGCTTCAGGAGGCATCTCTCCCAAGGGCGGAGGCGGGATGGACGGGGTGTCGGATTCGGTTTTTGTGTGACTTTATCCAGTGGGTCTGTACGAAGTGAGGGGTGTGGGGGCTTTTCATTCTCTAGTTTGAGACAGGCAAACCGGTTATGTACAGACAGCAGGGGCACACATCTCACCCGCTGCGTGTCACAAAATCCGACACATCTCCCGCTCCCGATACACCATGTTCCGCATTTTCGGAAATTTCTTCCGCAGTGGGCACTCCGCTTATGTCCGCGAGTGCGAGGAACTCTGGAAGGAGCTCGAGTTTCTCCTCCCTGGTCATAAGCCGGATGTCAAAGGCTTGGGGGCACTCGCGAGCATAGTGGCCTGGTTGTTGGCATCGGAAGCAAGTGATTGTTCCGTGGCCTTTTCCACACATGCGGTCAACATCCATTGGGGCAGGGCCACCCTTTGAGGGAGGGGGGCTAGGGTTCCTAATAGGAGCAGGCGGAGCAACCGTCGGAAATATTTTCTGTGTGGGAATGAATGCACTTCCGGGTTTAGGCACAGGTGGAGTAGGACGAGCGGAACTGCGTGTCATGTTCCGGTTTGTCTGCACGAAGGCCTCATTTGGTTCCCTGTTCCGGGACACCCTCTGCGCAGCTTGGTACCACCCTTCCGGGTCATTGAAATCCGGAGCTCCATCCCCAAGCAGCGCCACTTGGTTCTGGAGTGTCGGATCAAGTCCTTGTTGGAATTTGATGACGATCGTCTTGTCGTCGTCATACTCCGCAAGGTCGATGAGGTCCTGGAAGCGATCGATGTAGTCATCGACCGGATCCTTGGCCTGGTACCAGCTTGTCCCCTCGAGCTTCGTAAGGGCTGTGGGCTGCTCGTTTTTCGGGCAGAACTGGTCGGAAAATGTTTTCTCGAAGGCGTCCCAGTCCCAGAAGTAGTTCCCCTTGCCCTTCGCTTCATGTCGGAGCACCTTGTTTGCAAAACGGGCTGCGTGGTCCGACTTGAAAAAGGACAATGCCCAGTGGATCCGAGCCTGGTCGTTCGGAAAGAGGTCTCCGACAATGGCGAAGTAGATGCTGCATGTGTTGAAGAATGCGCATCCCTTTTCCCGATCTCTGTCAAAGTCCGCCGGAGTTGCGGGTTTGACCTTTGCTAACTTCGCGGACATCCTCTCTTCCACTGCTTCTGCTTTTCTGAAATCCGGATCATCCAGCATTTCATTTCCACCACTTTGTGGAATATCTAACTTAGCCAAAATCGCTTGTAAGGCTGTTTCAATCGCGTCGGTCTTCATCCGGTTCCGCGTCAATTCCTCCTCCATATTCCGAAGACGATCGTCGGGATCCATGTCGGAAGGAGAAATATGGGACGGGATTTCTGGGGTTGGGAGCTCAACGTAAGACGAGGGGCTGTCATATACCATGTGCGCGGAAGAGGTTGCGATCTCTGAGTCGCTGTCTCCGATTCCGAACGCACCTATGGCGAATGCAACGCGCAGTACGACTGCCGGTCCTCTAGGGGAGAGACTTTTCTGCTGTAAGGGCAACCCTGGCTGGTTGTGGAGATCACACTACCACACAACTGACAAGGGGAAATCCAAAGAGAAAAGTCTAAGGACCCCCAATGTCAGCGAGCCCATATTATACTACACTGCGCAGCCACGGACAACACTTGGCACCTGCCATCAACCCTGCATCTCCCTGACCACCCTGACCCTTGATCGACCCTTGATGCCACCTATTACGCGAGTTGCTTGATTTCCGACACTGTTCCGAGAGTGGAAGTCGGAAATTGGAGTGGAACTGGCAAGGCGAACAGAACTGGTGGAAGATCTCCCAGAAGCGGAATCATTTCCGAAAGCGGAGGCGGAGATGGAATTTGAACCGGAAGCGGAGTCGGAAATGGAGTCGGAACTGGGTGTGGTGTCGGAACTGGAAATGGAAAACAGGGTGTCCCCTGACACCTAGGGTGCTGGCTTTTACCTTCATATATGATAGTATTCAGGACATTAACCTTCATTAATACAAAAAGGCTGTATGAGCTTCATTACCGGTACAGTTTTCCACCGTCATCTGAGACAGCACTGCTATCTGAGACAACCTCAATTTCCCGAGCTGGGTCCAGTGGGATCTGAATACTCCCCTAATAGAAAATCTCCAGATAAATGTGAAAAGCATGTCCCCTTAAAGGAGCTAAAGAAACGGACCAAAATTGGTAGAGTTGTGGGATGATGTTGCGCAAAAAAGTGGCTTTTTGCGGTATTGAGCCTGTATCAGCACCAAATCAGATCATTTGAGTACAAATACAGTTCTATCCCAAATTTTTGTCCATAAAGAGAAATTTTATATAGGACAGGTGAGAGAAACAATGATTTGCTGCAGAACTGGTGGGGGTTCGGTGCATCGGCCGTTCTCACTGCACCTTGTCGAAGCCTACACACGCTTCTGCTGCCGGTCCCTGCAGGTCCCAACATCCATGCCAGGATGGGCAAAGTCAAATGAGGTCAAATCTCATGAGAAAAGCAGGAACCGAGAGGAACTCGTTGTTGCAGCCGTTGCGATTTACAGAGCGCATCAGGCTCAAAGTGACGCGTCAAATCCATCTCATTATGAGGCTTGAAAGCGATTTGGGTACCGACAGGCTGCTGAACTTGCTGAGCAACAACATTTCCTTAAAACCGGGAAGCACATTCATGTTGATCATAACACAGTGCGACGGTGCGAGCAAGAGTTGACGTGAGCATCAAAGGATGCCAGTTTCGAGACAAGCGCACACCTCACACATGAGCAGGAAGACGTGGTTGTCGCTTATGCCATTGAAGTTGCCAACAGAGGCTTCCCACTGAACCTTCGGAGGATTCAAGAGATTGCGGACAAGATCCTACAAGCAGCAAACCTGGACCACCCTGGCGTCGGGGTGAATTGGGCACATCATTTCGTTCATGAGAGGCAGGCTGATCGCCTTTCTGCCTATTGGTCACGGCCGCTTGAGTCAGTTCGTGGCCAGGCAGCTAATCCCTTCAATATCAAGATGTTTTATGATGTCCTGTGGCAGGAGAATGATAATTGTGGTGGGTTTGAACCACAAAACATATATGGAGGAGATGAGAGTGGATTGATGTCGGGAGTTGCACAGAAGGAGAGAGTAATAGGTGGCAAGGGCAAGAAGATCCATCATCAGAAGTGAGAGACTAATCGTGAAAATACAACGGTCATTGCGACAATTTGCGCAGATGGCAGTGTGTTGAGACCAATTGTGATATTCAAAGGGAAGCACTATCAAGTGAAGTGGTTACAGGAGAACCCTACTGAGGCTTCGTGAGTCACATGTTGTTTTAGTTGAACGTATGCCGACAATGTCTTCAGCATTGGTTACTCTCTCAAGGGCTGGATGGACGCAAAGCTGGGACTTCTCTGGATCCAGCGGTTCGATGATGAGACTAGAGCAAAGGCATGCAGAAAGCCTCGCCTCCTTGTGGATGGACATGTCTCTCACTACAAACTTGAAGTGCTCGATTATGCCATCGCTAACAAGATCTCACTCATTTGCTATCCCGCACACACAATGCACATCTTGCAGGGTCTTGATGTTGCTTGCTTTGGAGCGTTCAAGACTTATTGGGCTCAAGAGACCCTTCTTTTTGAACGGAGGACAGGAGAGAAGGTCACGAAATCTAATTTTCTCAGCCCTCTCGCAGCTGCCTGGAAGCAGACATTCGTTCCAAGCACAGTCAAGAGTGCATTTCCAAAGACAGGCATTTATCCATTCAATCCTGATGCCATCTCACCTGAACAGCTGGACCCTAGTAAGGAGACGTCGACAAAGGCTCCACTCCCACTTCCTACCATCCCATCCCCTGTTCAAGCGATGGTGGAAGGACCTTCCATTCGAGTGGTCCTGGCTTCGGAGTCCTCACAATCAGTCCCTAAGGTGCCAGTTTGTTATACTCCAATGAAGACATGCACCCTCCACATTGATCCAAGGCTCCTGGCTGAGGCGGAGATTGTTATGATACGATCCGTCGTAAGGTTGACCGAGGTCGGGGGCGAAACCCGAGGTAAGGTCCGAGGTTACAGGGCGAGGTTTGGATGGGGAAGTCGGAGAGGGACTAGGCTTCAGCTTATGTGCTGCGCCGACCCTATGCACGAGTCCCAACTTCGGAGGCAAACGAATAGGAGGTGAGGTTTGGCTTTAAGAGGTGAGGCTTTGAAACTAACTAAAGATCGAAGTATACGATAGTTGATTTTCAGACTGAGGAGTAGGAATGCATACAGGGGGGTTTATATATGAGCGAGGGTACGAGTCAAGGGTGAACATATTAGTGGAGGTCAGGGCGAGGTCAGGGGAGCGAGGTCAGGGCGAGGTAATATATGACTGATGCGTGATAGAGCGGAATCAGTAACTAAGGGGATACGGGCATGGGATCAAGGTCGGATATGAGCTCTAGCTCTAGCTCGGGCTCGGGCGCAGGATAAGAATCATATGTACTCGGGCATGAGTATCACAAGGCTCGGGCTCGGAAGAAAGTTATACCGGTAAGTAACCGGCCAAAGGCCGGGTTCTTACAGTATCCCCTCCTTATGGCCGAGACCCTCGAGGCCATAATATGAACAAGGTTCGCCTATCCTCGAATCTAGATCCCGGCCCGATGTTAAGTCGCCGGAAAGGCGAAGCTTAATCGTAGCCGAGGTTAGATAAAAGGGTGGGTAGGAGGCAGCAAACCCAAGTGCCAACGAATATGGTGCGCCCTCAACCTCTATTCAACTCTGCTATCGACGAAAACAGTGCGAATAACGTGTTCGACGAGACCTTGCTGTCTGAGGAGAATGGTCCCTTGGGAGAGGTTATGCCCGAGGTTCGACCCAAGGTGGGCACATGGCCCATTGATGAGGCGGCGGCCATTGATATGCGGGAGCCGTGGCAGGAGGGGCTGAACGGCAAGAAGGTAAGTCGTGTGGTAGTCTTGTCTTTCGCTCGATGCTGATTTGAGTAGTACATGCGAATGCTTTTCACTTACCACCCGACGGACTTGACCCTATACGGGTACAAGCTCGCCGATGGGGGGCCTCGTAACTGGCTGCTCAGGGTGAAGGCCGAGGCGAGGTGCGCGCGCTGCGAATAGCGCGACTACACCTGCCTCCGCACGGTGAGCCTTGACTTCGGCGTCGCCGACCAGGGCGCCTGCGTATGGTGCAGGACGCGGTCCTTGGGCTGTAGTATATAGCCCTTGGTCGTCGCAGCAAGGCGAACCCAGGAAAGGGTCAGGCGAGCGCCGTGGGGAAGAAGTGGGCGAGGAGCGAGAACAGCAAGGATGGACCGAGGCCGAGCAAAGAGGCCAAGGTTCGGGACGAGGTTGAGGATGGCGACGACTCGAGGGACTGGGTCGAGCGGAATCTCGAGACGAGGGTGGAGAGGATGGAAGCGAGGATGAGCGAGGAGAAGGGTAAGGGGACAGAGGGAGCGAGGCAGAGTGTGGGGAAGGAAGCCGAGGTAGAGGAAACCGAGGTGGAAGGTCGGAGGGCGAAGAAGGACATGAAGACGAAAAGGTCGGAGCGAAGTGCGGAGATGAGGGAATTGATAACAGCGGTAAGGGATGTGGGACAGAAGGTTGGCGAGGTTGGGGAAAGGGTGTGCGAGTTGTTGGGGGAGTTTAGGGCTGCGAATGATAGGATGAACAGGGCGGATGTGGAGTTCATGAGGATAAGGAGGAGGCGGAATTACTTGAAGCGGATGCAGGGGGGGGGAGACTTGGCAGATTATGGGGGACATGGGGGTCTGGTGGAGCGAAGTAGCAGTAGTAATGAGGAGGAGTCAGGCGAGGATAGCGAGGGGAGCGAGGGAGAGGATATGAGGATGTTGGAGTAAACTAGTAAATGGAATGATGGAATTTCTTGGTGTTATTTGTTATTGTGAGGATTGTTTTTGTTATCTAACTACTGGGGGTCATGGGTTAAACAAGGGGATGATCATAGAACAGTCAACAGTCCCTGCTTGCCTGGATAAGACTGGTGGAAGTCCGTGACCAGCTCCGAGGCATGATCAAGCTCGGAAGCGAGGATCCACGAGGTTTCTTCATCGGTACCTTCGTATCCAGTCCACCTAACAAGATAGAGCAGCTTGCAGCTCTTTCGTCTATTATCGATCTTTGAGTCGAGGATTTTGGAGACCTCGAACTTGGGCTCGCCGTCGATAATGACTGGGGGTGGAGGCGGCTGAACTCGGTTCGGGATGGTGTTGGGCGAGGCTGGTTCGAGCATAGATACGTGGAATACTGGATGGACCGAATGCATATGTTCTGGAAGTCGAAGAGTGAAGGAGTGAGTACCTGCTCAGGAAATGATCTCAAAAGGACCCAAGAACTTCTCGGCGAGCTTCTTGGTAGGCCGAGTTGTTCTGAAATACTGTGCCTTTACGAAGGTGAGGGATCCTACGTGGAAATCAGGAGCGGGTTTGCAGCGAACATCGGCCGAGGCTTGGTAGGTCTTCTGAGCCTCGAGGATGACGCAGCAAAGTTCTTGGTGTAGCTCGTCCAGGTCAACCATGAAGTCTTGAGCTCGTGCCGAGGCGAGGTTGCGCTCGGGGTGGACTGCGAGGTTCGGGTGGTAACCCTTATTAGCAAAGAATGGGGATATGCCGGTGGTTGCGCTAGGCGCATTGTTGTAAGCGAACTCGGCTAGGGGAAGGAGCGAAGCCCAATCGGACTGTTGATAGTTGCAGTATATCCTGAGGTACTGTTCCAAGGTCTGGTTAGCATGCTCGGTTTGACTGTCACGCTCGGGATGATATCCCGAGGTGAAATGCAACCGCATGTCAAGGCTTTGCCTAGAGAATGCCAGAAGTGCGAGACGAACTCGGAACCCCTGTCCGAGGTGACGTGCGAGGGGACTCCATGCTTGGAAAAGACATGAAGGACGAAGAGGTGAGTGAGCTCTTGTGAGGTTATCTTGTCGGTGGTTGGAATGAAGATAACCTGCTTAGTGAAGCGGTCAACAATCACTAGTATGGAGGTGAACTCGGATGAAGGGGGGAGCTGCTCAATGAAATCCATAGGGATGGAATTCCAAGGCTTCTCGGGAATGGGGAGTTGTTTGAGGAGACCATAGGGCTTGTGACGTTGCGGCTTACTTCGCATACAAGTGGTGCAAGTCTTGCAATACTCCTTGACAAAGGATCTAATCCCTGGCCAAGTGTAATCTCTTTGGGTCAACTCCAAGGTCTTGTTGACCCCGAAGTGTCCTGAGAGAATGTGGTCGTGCTTGTATTGCAGGATGCAAAGTCGAAGGTCATGTGCCGCTGGAACATAGGTTCGGTTGTCGAGCTTGAGAAAGCCCTCGGGGTCTGTGGTCCACCTCGGGTCATCAACCAAGCCGAGGTGCAACTTGGCTATGGGGTCCGAGGGGAGGTTCGCTAATATGTCAGCTTGGATCTGCTTGGTATCAAGCAGAGAAGCAGCTCGGAGTACGACGGGAGCAAGGTTAGTAGCTCTAAGGGACGATGCCAGCTGGTGTTGAGTAAACACTGGCCGTAGGTTCTATGGGTTTATGGTGGCATAGTCGCTATTCCCCTCTTTAAGGTAGACGTCCCATCGTCTAGTGAGAGAGTCAGGCTTCGTTCCGAGGCAGCCCGGTCAGAAACGGATGGCGAGGTTGAACTGGGAAAGGTATTCTGACCACCGAGCTTGTCGACGGGTCAAGAGCTTCGTTGTTGAAAAGTATTCGAGGTTCTTGTGATCGGTGATAACGTCGACAGGGTTGCCAGAACCCTCGAGGTAGTGTCACCAGCGTTGAAAAGCTTCAAAAATTGCTAGGAGCTCCTTGTCATGAACATCATAGTTGAGCTCAGTAGAGGTGAATGTGCAGGAGTGAAAGGCGATGGGATGAAGTTTGCCTTCCGAGGTTCGCAGTGATAAGATTGCCGCTAAGGCATAATCTGAAGCATCAGTCTCTACGATTAGTGGAAGGTCAGGAATCCAGTGGGTAAGGATAGGAGCAGTAGTGAACGCCTTCTTCAACAGGTTGAAGGCCTGTCGACAATCCTCGGAAAAGTTCCAAGGGTTACCCTTGCGGGTGAGTCAGGTGAGAGGAATGGTGATGTCGGAGTAGTTGTGAATGAAACGTCGGTAGAAGTTGGTGAAGCCGAGGAAAGATTGGATGTTGCGAACTTTGCGAGGCTCAGGCCAGTCTTGAATGACCTTTACCTTGTCATTCACCATAGTGAGGCCCTCGGGAGAGAGTATGTAGCCGAGGAATTCAACCGAGTCACGATGAAACTCGCACTTGTCTTCTTTGGCGAAGAGGTTGTTGAGTCGCAGTCGTCGTAAGACTTCCTTGACATGTTCAACATGTTTGGAGGGGTCACTGGAATAGATTAGAATGTCATCCAAGTATACCACCACACAAACATCCAAAAGGTCGGCGAAAACCTCGTTCATGAATCTCTGGAAAGCAGCAGGGCAGTTAGTGAGACCAAATGGCATAACCAACCATTCAAAAGACCCATAGCGAGTCCTGAAGGCGGTTTTCCATTCGTCACCCTCGGCCACCCTTACGAGGTGGTAAGCGTGATGAAGGTCAATCTTCGTATAGATGCGAGCATTCTTTGGAGCATCAGGTAAGTCAGAAATCAATGGCAATGGATACCGATCTTTTTTCGAGATCTTGTTTAAACCTCGGAAGTCGACACACAACCAAAGTGAGCCATCTTTTTTGCGGACAAACAATACCGGTGCACCATGAGGCGAGCGTGAAGGTCGGATGAAGCTGATGTTCAAGTGCTCGTCAATAAACTCATGGAGTGCTTTGAGTTCGGAAGCGGAGAGAGAGTAGATGGGACCGATAGGCGGCGAGGTCCCTTCTTCGAGGTTGATTTTGATATCGTGAGGTTGGTGGGGAGCTAGAGTGTCAGCGCGTGCTTTGCTGAACACATCTGCAAATTCGTGATATACTTCGGGAACATGTTTTTTTAATGTTCTCAGACAGCTCGGAAGAGCTTTCTCCCGATGTTGCTCCTCAGGCGAGGAGCTCAGGCGAAGCCAGATTGAGCTGAAACACTTCGGACCCTTCCAATCTAGATGCACGCATGAAAGCGGGTGCATTGATTAGGGAAACAAGGGGTGCTTGCAACTTCGAAGGCGAGTTCTGAGGCGAGGTCGAAGTCGTAGCCGAAGCTGAGCGGTCTGACATCGCCGTGGTCGCTGGAGCCGTAGTTAGATCGATGGTCTTGAAAGTAATACTGCCCAATACCCAGTCAATCAATGGATTGTAGCAGGTGAGCCAGTTGTGGCCAAGTACCATCGAGCAACTCGAGTCGAGTGAGGTTACGTAGAAGGTAACCCATTGTTGTTCGCCAGTCGGAACACAGATACAGAGGTCTAGAGCTTGGGTAATGGTAGTGTTAGCACTACCATCAAATAGTTTCAAGGGTATAGGAGAGACAGGATAAGCAGGCATAGAGTACTTCTGGACAAATCTGGATTCAATAAAACAATCTGAGGACCCGCAGTCAACTAATGCAACAAAAGTGACGTTGGGAAGCGAAGGCAAGGTTAGATCTACATTAAGGGAATCTTTGGACAATGAATGAGAAGCGGCACTGAGTCTGAGCACACGGGTGAGGTTACCACAATCCTCGGATCGTGTGGTTCCGAGGTTGCTACCTATTTCTTCACCTCCGTAATGGAGGCTGAAGTCCCCTCGTTAGGGGTCTTTGCTGCCCGACCTTTAGAACCGCTACCGTTGGTAGACTTGTTCTTCGGGCAGTCCTTGACAATGTGGCCCTTGGTGCCGCAGAGCAGACAAAGGCCCTGGTCGACCTGACGTTGGCGTTCCTCGGGAAGTAGTTTGCCATCCTTCCCGAGCTTGCTCGATATGTCAGGCTGGCTCTTGTTGTTCGAAGAGTTGTTGTTGGAACCCTTGACATTGTTGTTAGTCTTATTGCGGTTCTTATTGTTATTGGAACCGCTTGAAGACTGGTTGTTGTTAGTGGCATTGCTGCTGGACTGATTAGTGGCGCGTGCAGGCTGGGAGCTATGACCATTGATCATGGCGTCATATTCCTTATGCTCCCAGTAACGGCTGTCACATTCCAGTGCGAAGTTCCTAAGCTCGGCAAGGCTGCGGAATCGAGGGAAGTGAAGTAAGTTGTCCTTGATTCGTTTGGCCAAGCCCTTGTAGGCGAAGTGTTGGAGGGCCGCATCATTCCACTGAGTCCTAGTTGAAGCTCGGGCGAAGTCGATAAAGAATCGTGCGGCCTTGTGGTGCTCTTTCATAATGATCTTCTCGAGGTCAATCTCGGCTTGGGCAGTGTTGTCGTATGGGCCGAAGTTGAGCTTGAGCTCGGCCTTGAAGCTGTCCCAGTCCTTGAGCCAATCTGGCTTGGCAAGGACTTCGCTGAGGATCGCTGGCTTAAAATACTGTAGAGCTGAGCCGGACAGGTAAGAAATAGCATACTACACCTTCGAGGCCCCAGTCTTGAATGCTGTTGGATGATCTCAGAAGTTGAGCACGCATTGAAGGAAGAAGGTGTGAAGCTTGGCCTGGTCGGTACTGTCATAACTATCCGGTTCCTTGACCTTGGCTCGTGCTTCAGACTCGCGAGGTTTCACGAGCTTGATGAACACTCGACGCATAAGCTCGTTGTCCTCGAGGTCACCTAGGTCCTCGGGTGGCAGGTTGGGGAGGTCGCGATCGTTGTCAGAACCTCCAGAGCCATCACCTGGATCACCTGAAGGGTCACCGGGGTTAGCCCTACCTTTGTCTTTGTTACTAGGCTCAGCGGGGTCTGCGAGGGGTATCCCTGGGGACGGTGGTGAATCGTCAGGGCTTCCGAGAAATGTCGTTGTTCTGATATACCCCGAAGGGTGCAGGAACGAGTCATCATGGACATAGTGAAGAAAAGGGATATGTAGGGTGTAAGCAGTCTGAAAATACTGTTACGATACGATCCGTCGTAAGGTTGACCGAGGTCGGGGGCAAAACCCGAGGTAAGGTCCAAGGTTACGGGGCGAGGTTTGGATGGGGAAGTCGGAGAGGGACTAGGCTTCAGCTTATGTGCTGCGCCGACCCTACGCATGAGTCCCAACTTCAGAGGCAAACGAATAAGAGGCGAGGTTTGGCTTTAAGAGGTGAGGCTTCGAAACTAACTAAGGATCGAAGTTATATGATAGTTGATTTTCAGACTGAGGAGTAGGAATGCATACAGGGGGGTTTATATATGGGGCGAGGGTACGAGTCAGGGGCGAACATATTAGTGGAGATCAGGGCGAGGTCAGGGCGAGGTAATATATGACTGATGCGTGATGGAGCAGAATCAGTAACTAAGGGGATACGGGCATGGGATCAAGGTCGGATATGAGCTCTAGCTCTAGCTCGGGCTCGGGCGCAGGATAAGAATCATATGTACTCGGGCGTGAGTATCACAAGGCTCGGGCTCGGAAGAAAGTTATACCAGTAAGTAACCAGCCAAAGGCCGGGTTCTTACAGAGATGAATGAAGTGCTTGAGGCACATGAAACAACATCTTTCTTGATGAGCTCATCCCTGATCCACTCCGCTTTGGAGGTTCCAATGGCGCCGTGCTCAGCCATCGAAACACCAACAGATGCGTCAGAGATGCTTACCTGGGAACCTGACACAGAACAGTTAGCAGTATTGCAGATGAAGGAGTGCATTCTCACCAAACGCACCCAACTTGTGTTGGCCAGGATACATGTAAATAGACTTAGGGACCACCTGTACAAAAAAGAAGAGAAAAGCAAAAGTAAGAAAAAAGAGAAGCTGATCGGGGATGGCTTACCCTGGCTCCTCACCGATCCTAGATTTCGCAGCGCCGTGAAGGACCATGAAGGAGCTAAAGAGGCGGAGAAGATTGATAAAGAAGTGAGGAAAGTGGCACGGAAGGAGCAGGTCAAGGCGAAGAAGAACTGGGAGGAGGAAGCGGCCAAAATTGCAGAGGAGAATCACATCAGACTAGCAGCTTATGTGGGCGAGTTGCTGGCCTGGCAAAGAGAGAGCGAGCTGGCGAAAAGTGAGTGGCAGCAACCCAGATGGCTTAAACAAAGCGACCCACGAAGATCCCGGCCCCTCCAAAGCTTTATGTGAAGAAGTGTTCCCCTAAAACAACCGCCGTTGATCCAGAGGACGAGAGTAGCGGCTCAGAGAGTGACGAGAGTGAGGACGAGTGATTTCCCACGGGTGTTTCAGATGCCCGTTTCGAGCTCCGAGTCCCCTCATGACTGGGGCTCACATTATTACATTCCTCAGTTATAATTTGATAGATTAGATCTATAGGCAGCAGCAAACTATGGTGCTATAATATACTCCGATTTTTTGAAGAATTTAGGACAGCACAGGGGACGATGAGTGATAAATCCATTTTTGCTGTTTCAAATGATGGTGGAAAACTGTACCAACCATTCTGCAGTTCCCTTAGGCCAACTGCTGTTACACGCTCTTTAACCCAAAGAAGGCTCTCAGGCAGGCTTCCCGCTGAATGGTTTCTTTATCTTGATAAAACTTTACTTAAGATAGGGGACACCAACCAACACCCCTGACATAAGCAAGCGCTTAGATCATGTGATGTGCCAAATCAGATCTCAGTTTTTCAAAAAGTGTGCCAGAAAATTCAATTTGATATAGAGAAGTGTAAATTTTGTATCTAGTTACTATGCTTTTGATTGACTTGCTAATATGTTACTGGGGAAGGGACTCTGCCCACGTTTGACCAATTCGCTGTGTCACGTGGCACATGACCTCCCAGAATGGTCATCCATCACTGAGCGCCAATGTCCAAGCGCTGAGAAAGCTGACAAATCATGTCATGTGACGCGCCAAATGTTGCGGTTGGGAATACAAAATGTGTCCCAAATGGTTCCAAACACAAAATAAAGTATTTGTAAAAAATTTCTTAGTCTGCACTTCAAGAGTATATAACTCAGCTACCCTGCATTATTTAGCTAAACCCTTTCCTACAAATTCAAACTAGACATTGAGAGAAACTCTTAGGACCCAAATAAGTCAGAACTTAATGTAGGTGGGTGGAATTGAGGATGTCGGAAGGTGGCTGCTACTGGCCTGCTCGCTTACATAAAGGGTGCTGGTTCCTGGTGTCCCCTATCTTAGGCGACCAGCTCTCGGCTCAGTTCAGCATGGGCAACATAAGGGATGAAGCAGGCCTCATCCGTATATGTTCTTCAAGGCTTAGTTAGTGTAACACAGCTCACCAATTACAGGGTCATACTTTGTTGAGCAAGTTGTGTTTCACCTTTGAACAAGCAGCAGTACATACGACAAGACTGTGCAAACTGGTGTCAGAATTGTGGCAGGGTCCTCAGGGTCCTCTGTGCTACTTACTAATGGTATTACAGTGTTTATGTTTGCTAATAATTACTAAGTACGATAATAAAAATTAGGGACCATCTAATATAAGCGCCAGAAGATTTTAAATGTTATTAGTGTAATTTAGGGTGAACACATGACTGATGTGTGGGAGGGGACTAGGGTTGGTCTCATCTTCCCTGCCACCATGCCAGTCACCCGCTCGAAGGAACATGTGGCGGTGACAACTCTAATCCCTTTCCTTTTGACCTCTCAACAGTTGCTTCCTGATGTGCCCGACGATCTCTGTGATTGGGATGATCTCGAAAGCTGGACATTGTCATGATGCATTTATTTCTCATACTCAGGTGCTCTGTCCTGCCATTTCTCACCCCATTTCCGTGTTCGTTCTGATCGCCATTGTCGTGTTCGGCAACCGATTCTCGTTGTTCGTGCCAATTACCATAGCCACGCCGCCAAACGCATGATCAATGTCTTTGGACTGACTTGGCAGTCGTCGCTGGGTCTACCACCTCCTCTGCTCGACCCTCTTCCGATGGTGTTCTGGTAATTGGATTGTCATGACCTGTGTATTTCCTGCACCTTGTATCCCCATTTCCCCTTTCGCTACTCCTCCCCAGTGTTCGCTCGGCTTCACCCTCCACCTCGACCTCTCCTCCTCTATGTCACCTCTGTTCGCCCTTCCTCGCATTTTGCCGAACGACCATTTGCTGCTCGCATCATTCGCCAACAGGCACACCATCAAATCACGATCGACATCCCTATCCGGCATGATGGCTTGTCAGTAACTCCATCAGCTTCTCGATCCAACCCCTTTTGGTGTTCAAATGAGCAGGGTGCGTTCACGGGACGTCCTACCCATAGGTCGTGTGGGATCAACCCAGTAGATGAAGAACCCGTGCAGGGCAGTGTATATGCAGGCCCCAAGACATGATTTCGTACACAGGTGTCTTCGCCACCTTCACTCTCCGTCGTTTCATGTTCTCCCTCTTCTCTCATTCTATTGTATGTTTATTCCATCTATGTTGTATCATGACTGCGCACCCCTATCCAACCCTGACTCGTGACGGCCTCTTTCCTATTCGCTGATACCTTACGAGCATTTGATATAAGTAGTTTACATTCGCATGCATATTCCCCAGTTCAATTATCATACATCGTTCATCTTGTGCAAATTTGACCTCGCTGTGGTCATCATCCTAAGCCTTCTCTTGGAGATTTCCATCTTCGACTAGCAGAGGACTTAGGCGCCACTGGTGAGTTCTCATACTTCATTTTCATTACCTTAGCCTTCGAACCATTTTCTGTGCTGTTGGCGAAGGGATTGTCGCTACTTGGACAGCCCTTCCGTGACACCTTGCACGTTGCATCGTCAAGTGCCACGGGCTATTTCGCTACGACTGTAGATAGGGTGATCCCCGTTTGGGCAACCCTCTTACCTTGTGAACATTCATTGGTTCACCTATTCACCAAACAGCATACTTATTCGCACAAGTTATTCGGGCATTCTGTTACGACCGTTCATTTCCGACTTCCGACCCTCAGTTCCGCCACTCCTTCCGCCCCTCCAATAGTTCCGCACAACGTTCCGCCCCTCCGACATTTCCGACATTCCGCCCCTTGTACATTTCCCTTGTTCTTTCGACTCTATTACTCGAACCCACCGGACCCACCTCGCCGTCCATCAAAACCATATATCCGGTCATCCTTGTAGTTCGTTGTCAGATATGTTTTCCCGACCCCTTGTTCTTTGCCATTTGTTCTACCTTACCCTGAACCCCCCTTGTAGTCCCATTGTTCCCAATTAGTTAGTTCCCACACATTGTACTCGACTTCCGCTTCCTCCGGAATCTGCTTAGTACAACACCATTACTTGTTGCTCTGCGCTTTGTATAAAAACCCCCTCATGTATGTCTGTTATTCTGCAATCAGATAATCACCTTCGATACTTGATTTCCTTCGCTCCATCTCCTGTTCTTAGCACAGCGAGTCTAGCAAGATCCCAGTCTCTCCGTCTTCCGCTTTCCGCCTCAGTTCCGACTCAAGTTCCGACCAAACCTCTGGTCCAGTACCTTCCGACTTCCGGCTCATTTCCGAAATACCTAGGACGATAGTTCATTGGGGCGCAACCTATAAGTTGAAGCCGCTGTCCTTTCCAGTTCCGACTCAGTGGAAATCTCGATACGTAACAGTATTATCTGATTCCCACCCGATAACTATCACTATGCCTCCTCGTACCACAGCTACTTCAGCTCGAGCAGGAGCTGTCGAAGCTCTCTCTTATTTGGCAATCTTAGATCCGCAGCACCAAGGCACGCGGAACCCTCCAGCAGCTCTCGTGCCGACGATGAGCTTTCCGATGCTTTTCCGCAACGATTCGAAGAAGTTCCCGACGCTAATCCCGACGACAATCCCGACTACGACGGGAATTCGACGAGTAGCAGCGGCGAACAAACAGCAGCGTCATTCCGACGCCCAGCTCCACCACCACCACCTCCACCAGGACCACCTCCAGGCGGCCCTCATGCGGCCCACCCGGCGGTCCCCCAGGCGGTCCTCCCGGCGGTCCTCCACCTCCATTTCCACCTCAGATTCCCGCCAACCCAGTTCCGCCCACGCCAGTTCCGGACCTTGCACAAGCCATCGCCATGCTAGCCGGACAACTCCAGCGCCCGGCCCAAGCACCACCACGACCCAAGACTAAGGTCCGCGAACCAGATCAGTTCGACGGTTCCGACCCCAAGAAGCTCCAGCCATTTCTGGTTCAGCTTCAACTCAATTTCCGTGATCGTCCCGACGCCTTTCCTGACGACGAACGAAAGGTCAATTATGCCCTTTCCTATCTCCGAGGCACGGCGCTCGACTATTTCGAACCCGCCCTCATGGATCCGTTCGCTCTCGTCGACTGGGCCGACGATTACCCCAATTTCATTTCCGAACTCCGCAGCAACTTCGGACCATTTGATATGGAAGCCGATGCGGAAAATGAACTCGATAAGCTTCGCATGAAAGACACTCATAAGATAGCTAAATATATCGTCACGTTTCAGCAGCTCGCTCCTCGAGTCCAATGGGGAGAAGCCGCACTCCGACGCCAGTTTTACATGGGCTTGCCATCCCGCATCAAGGATGAAATTGCCCGCGTCGGAAAACCCGCCACCCTTACCGACCTCCGCAACCTCGCTCAATCCATCGATTCACGCTACTGGGAAAGACACTCCGAGATCGCTCGCGAAACTTCCACCCAGAGCAAGAACGACAAGTCTTCCGACAAGAAGTCTGATAAAGACAAGAAGAAGACCAATTCCGGAAACACCAACTCCGGAAACAACAACGGCAACAACAGTTCCGGATCCAACTCCGGCAACCGGAACAACAACAACACCCCTCGGAACAACCAGGCCTCTGGTTCTAACACCAACACCCGGAAGAGCACCCCGGATCTTTCCGACAAACTTGGGAAAGACGGAAAACTAACCCCTGTAGAACGCCAGCGTCGCATGGACAACAACCTTTGCCTCTTCTGCGGCAAAGGAGGTCACGTCGCTCGCGACTGCACTCGCGCTTCCGCCTCCGCTGCTAAGGCCAAGGGCCGCGCAGCAAAGACGGAAGAGAAATCCGAAGCGGTTTCCGCTGCGGATTCAAAAAAATAGTCAGCAGTCCTCTGGCCTCCGCACGAGCTGAGGCTGTGTTGACCCCATTCGTGCGACAAACGAGGTTAAACTCAACGCATCCGCTCTTTCGTCCTCCGACTCTCTCTCTGTTCCGCTCACTTCCGACACCATTTCCGCACCCCCGTTTACAGCATTGGTCGACTCCGGTTCGACTCATTGTTTCCTCGATTCCGACTTTGTTTTGAAACATAAACTTCCGACCCGCAACATTCCGACTATTCCGCTCCGCCTTTTCGACGGGTCTTCCAACACGGGAATTTCCCAAGTTGTGGATCTGTCTATCCGTTTCGCTACTGGGGACAACCATGAAGTTACGTTTTACGTTACTCCGCTAGATGCTAGCTGTTCCGTTGTACTAGGACACAATTGGCTCACCCGATATAATCCGTCGATTAACTGGGCATTGGGTCAAATACAGTTCCGTACCCCGGATCAACTTCCATCTATTCCGACGTCTTCTGCAAAGATGGCTCAGGCCTCTTCTGCAACTCCGCTCGTGGATTCAGTTCCGCACTCCGGTCCCGCTTTAGCACCTCCGTGTAGAGGACAGGAATTATAGGCAGTAGGTATGGACTTGTTATTCAAAAGAATGGACTAGAAATCAATTCACTCTCTCAGTGAATTTAGTGGTCACTATAAATATATTATACACTACCTAGAAATCAATTCACTACAGAGCATTTCTAGGTCAATAAATGCAAAGACTACTAGACTAATTTACTTGCCTCTCTCAGTGAATTTAGTGGTCACTGAGAGAGGGGGAAATGTGTTCCACTGCGCATGTACTACTACCCGGCCCTTTAGCGCCCAAGAGCTCGCGCGTCGAAGTCATTTCAGACTCCGCTGGGTGCAGCCGCTTGTGAAAGTAGGAATAACAAGATGAAATAGAGAGATAAGGAATGAGTGGAAAATTTCGAAAATAACCAGAGAAATGGATGCATAATACAAGAACAATGTGAGAAGAAATCGGAAGGCCACACAACAAATTGGATATATTATGCTTGATTTTGGTGCAGGAGCATAAATGCACCCAACACGCCCCTCAAGCTTAATATATTCCAATTTGCTCGTTGAGAATCTTCACTCTAGGACTAGAAAGTCCTTTAGTGAGGATATCTGCCAACATTTGTTCGGTTGGCAAATAAACGAGCTTGGCTTGTTGATTTTTGATTATATCTCGAAGGAAATATAATCGGATGTCGAAATGCTTGGTTCTCGTGTGTTGTTGGGTGCCATACGTGATGGCAATGGCTGATTGATTGTCTGAATAAACTTGGATGGGTCTGTTCAGTGGTTGGAATATTTCAGAAATAAAATGGCGCATCCAAAGAGCCTCTTTGCCCGCATGGGTCAGGGCGACGAATTCGGCTTCAGTGATGAGAGGGCTACTATCGACTGTTTCTGGCAACTCCATGAAACAGTGCCTCCATCAATCTGAAATAGTATGCCGAATACGAACGCCTATGACTCTGTGAACCCCAATCCGCATCTGAATACCCCATCAAGCCGTCTTGATTTCTTCCAAGTGTGAGCTTGTAATGCTTCGTGCCTTTCAAATATTTGAAGACACGTTTGACTGCATTCCAGTGTGTGCCACCTGGATTTTCAAGGAATTGCGAGAGTAATGACACCGCAAATGCAATGTCAGGTCGAGTGGCTACAGCCGCCCACATCAGTGATCC
>WHVA01000508.1:0-77289 GCA_015179125.1 Gautieria morchelliformis | reverse complement strand
TAGTCACAGTCGTTGGATCTTGGGCAGGGGCCCCATGAAGTCGATGCCAATCGACTGCCACGGCCTATCCGGAATGGGTAGGCTGTGTAGTAGGCCTTTGGGCCGTTGTGGCCCGGTTTTCGTCATCTGACACCCTCGCGCACAGATGTGCAGAACTTCTATGTCTGGGTTCATGCCCGGCCACCAATATGCTCTTCGAACGTAGTTCGAAGTCTTCAGATGGCCATAGTGGCCGACTATCTGATGTGCCCGATCGATGATAATTTCGATCAGCCTCCTTCCCCCTTGAAGAACAGAGCGGGGGACGGCAATGACGTCTCTCTTGAGCTGATTCTTAGTCCAGATCAGCCCATCCCAGATCCGAATCTCGGGTGCGCGTCCGGGTGCGCCATGATCTTTGTGAACATGGTGTCCCTATGGTACGCGTCTCGTAGGACCTTAGACAGGTCTACGCCTTGCTCGACGATCCGGCGCAGGGGTGCGCTGTCATTCCCTGCGGCGATGGCTCTGACATCATCATCGTCGTCGCTGGACGCGGCGACATTCGCGGGCTCTGGTGACCCTCGTTTAATGCGGCGGCTTCCGTTACTCTCGCCTCTGTCTTCTCAGCAAGGCGTTTAGAGCGTCTTGTCGCCGCTGTTCGCAGCTTGACATACCGGTCGGTGGGCAATAACTCACCGTCCGGGTCTAAACGCGCATCCGCGTTCACGAAGACGTGGTCCGGGTGATTGTCATCACTCGTGTCGCTCTCGTAGTAGCGCGACAGGCAGTCCGCTACCTTGTTCTCTACACCGTCTACATGAACGGTGTTGAAATTGAACCGGGATAGAAACTCCCACCATCTGACCTGTCGGTCAGATAGGCTCTTTTGGGTCTCGAAGTACTCGAGTCCCTTGTGGTCTGTGACGAGGGTGAACCTTCGCCCCAGCAGTTTGTCCTCCCATTTCATGAGAGCCTCGAGCACCGCGATCGTCTCGTGCTCGTGAGTCCGGTAGTGTTGCTGAGCAACGCTGAACTTCTTTGACAAGAAGCCGGCTGGTTGACAAGTTTTCCAGTCAGGACCTTGGCCGTAGACCGCACCGACGCCGCTTTTGATCCGTCGGTGATCACCCAGATCGGCTCTGGGCACCTTGTGTCTACTGGACGCAGGATCGGGGCCTTACAGGCCAACGCCTTAATGCTTTGCCAGCATTTGTGAGTAGTGGTGTCCATTCGAATGGACGGTTATTACGCACACAGCCCGATAGCGGGGTGGTATATGCGCTAACATCCGCATGTAGTGTGCCAGATACTGTACGAGCCCGAGGAAATGCTGGACGTCGTTGAACGTCCGTGGCCTGCGCCACTCGCGGATGCGTTGCATCTTATCCTCGTCGGCATGTACCCCTCGGCCATCGATCATATGGCCGAGGCACTCCATTCGGATGGAGTAGAGGTCCACCTTTTTCTTGCTCAGAAAGAGGTGGTTCTTCCTCAGTCTGTCAAAGACGATGTAGAGGTGCTCTTCATGCTCTTGTATTGAGAGCGAGAATATGAAGATGTCATCCATGTATACATGGACGAAGCGACCTATGCAGTCGTGGAAAATGGCTGTCATCAGCCGTTGGAATGTTGATGGGGTGTTACAGTCCCCCATCTGTATCACCTGGCTCCTGAAGGTGCCGAGGATCGTGGCAAAGGCTGTCTTTGCTACGTGATCCGGATGGATCCGGATCTGCTCGTATGCTTCTGACATATCAAGTTTAGTTCGATATCGGCAGCGAGCCATGTCGCTGCGTATGATATCCTGATCCGGGAAGGGCGTGACGTCCTTCACCGTGTTTTCATTCTGCTGGCGCAGATCGAAGACGGTTCTCAACGTACCATTCTTCTTTGGCACACACAGCATGGGCACTGCCTGCTGCGCTACTGCCAGAATCCACCACTTTGCAGTGGTGTATCGTTCTATCTTTGCCGACAGTTCCTCTCGGAAGTGTTCGGGGCATTTCGGTAGTCGATACCGCATGTGCTTGTTGGGATCGATGAGGTTGATCTCATGGTTGATCTCCCGCAGTGGCGGGAGTTCTAATGGAATTCGACTGACTAGGTCAGTGATTCTTTCCATCCATTCCTCGCGGAGGCGAGGAAGGTCATCATCCGTGAGGATGATGGTAGTGGTTGGCTTAGAAGCCATTAGGCGCTGTTGGCGTCTATTAGGTCCCGCGGCGCACGGGCCCGCTTTCCTCTTTCCTATCGCTTTCACCGTTAGGTGAGAGCGTCTCTCCCTACGACTGTAGGGTGAGTTCGAGGACGAGTCGTTCCGCGACTCATCCTCCTGGCTTCAATGAGCCAGGTTCGGCGTCGGCACTTGGATGATCCTGCTCACCCGTGGCCCTTTGTCCTCGTTCTTCAATTCGTCGTCGTTGAATGAGACCTTGCCCATGGGGATCACCTCATTTCCCTTGCGGATCGTCCCTGGGCTCAAGAAGTCCAAGGTTATGCCGAATCTCCTTAGGAACGGTGTCCCTAAGATCGCATCGTAATATTCGACGTTTGCTACGTCGAAGTATTCATCGTATGTCCCATGACCAAACTTGATGGTCGTGTTCATTCCATAATTGATTGTGGAATGGCTGCCTATGCAGGCTAGCTGCAGCGTGATTGGTTGCTCCAGGGAGAACGTCTTCATCCCTGTAGCTCACGTGAACTCGGGGGACAGCAGTACCCCTTCGCTGCTGCCGCTATCTAGCAGGCAGTGGGCTTTTACACCGTTTATTTCCCAGTACCCCTATAGGGTACGGTTCTCACTACGCGGACGCGTTGGCCGCGTTCTGTGTTTGCTTCAGTGGTGATACACTGGCTCGGCCGCCTTGCCTGGCGCGGTCGATGTGCGTGCCGCCATGACTTTCATGGCGGTTTCGTCTTCCAGCGCGAATCTGATCACGCTGGACCTGTAGGTGGTGTCCTCCACCTCTTCGTCCCATTCATAGTATTGGGACAGCTCAGGGTCCCACTCTTCAGCGGGCGTGTCTCCGTTATCCGGAGTGTCATTGGGTTGGGGATCACCCTCCCCCTCTTCATCAATCTGTTGAAGAGAGTTTTGATTGGGATCCGTCTCCGGGTCCTCGGCTTCACCGTCGTGCCTCATGGCCGCTGTCCTTATACCGGACCTAAGCTGGGGGCATTCTGCCTTCTTGTGGCCAGGTTGGCCACATTCAAAGCATGTGGTGTTGCTTTGGCTGCCGCTGGGCCTGTCATTGGGCCGGCCCGACGTTTTCGTCGGTGGGGCAGGTCGCGGGGACGATCCTGACGCTTGAGGCTGTTTAGCTTCAGGTGGGCGTCCAGCTTGTGCTGGGCGTGAGGGCAGTAGCCGTTGACCTGTTCTGCTTCTTGCGAACAGGCTGGGCCTGGTCAGGCCCGTTTGTGTCAACGGCTTGCTCCCTGTGAGCCGGGCGGCGCTTGCTGTTGCTGCTGCGCTTTCTGCGCGGCGCATCCCCATGTTATATCGGGATGCCTCCTCGATCATCTGGGCCGTCTCGAAGAGTTGCTCTATTGAGCTGCTCTCGGCATTATAGCCCTTTTTGAGGACCTCGTTGCGCAGCGCCGATACAAACCGTCTCCGGAACGTGTACTCGTCTGGCGGCTGTATCATACGTGCCGCGTATTTCGTGAGCTCGTTCAGCATCTCCTGAACGGTTTTCATGCCTTGCATGACCGCGTCGAACTTATTCGATGCGTGATGGTATGTCAGTGTGTGCAGGAACCTCTTTTGAAGGCCTTGCATCACAGATTCCAGCATCCAGATGCGGACCTGGCGATCGAAGCATTCAACGTTTCGAAGGAACCATTCCTGGGCTTAGCCGGTGAGGCGAGTGCCCACATAGCCAACCTGCGTGTCAATGCTGGTTGGCCCTAGGAGGCAGTTCATTTTTAGCCATCGTAGGATGGCTGCCACGAAGATTTCAAACTCTTCGAGGTCCGATCCCCCTGCATATGGCTCGGGGTGGGCCAACTTTACGCCGGCCTTCGCTAGCACAGACTTCTCCGGGTCTGTGTCCACGGCGTCTGCTAACGCCACGTGGATCATCCATGTGATCCCATCATACGGCTCCGTTGGTACGACGTCGGCCTGGTCAGGGATTCCCTGGCCTTCCGTTGGGGCCATGGATCGCTCGCGCGGTTGTGACACCGCACGGGGTAGGCTGTTATATGCCCTGACGGGCCCCGGGCTCGGGATCAGGAGCATTTTGTGCTCTCGGTTCCGGGGGCATTTTGTGCCCAGTGTCCCCGGTCAGCCCCACGTTGCGGATCCGTAGCCTGCTGTTGTAGGCTGCGCGAGCTTGCCGTGCGTCCTGCACGGCTTGCGTGAGCTTCTCATCGGGCAACTGAGTGGTGTGGCTGTGGGCCACCGTCTCTTCGGCGTTCTTGGCTAGTAGCTCGAGCGCCCGTGTGTGGCGGCGCACAGCTGCAGCTTCTTTACACTGCCAGTGTGCAACTTCGAGCTCTAAGCTCTCGGTCGTCGTTTCAGAGTCAGGCTCTGAGGCGACCTGATCCCTAACGATCTGTTGGATCGTTTTATGGCTGTCCGTTGGGGCAGCCGGTTGCTCCTGAGGTTCGTTCCCGAACCTTATGTCCTGTTCGACCGGGACAGCTGGCGGCGGCATTCGCTGTTTGTCTCGCTCATTTCGGCACGCATCGCGACTGTGTTCGTTAGCTGCGGACTGTCGCGAGCTCGGACGAGTTGCGTCGCATTCCCCGCATGGGCGGAGTGCTTTCTGGACGTCCTCCAGCGTGGCTGCGTCTTGCAGCCTGATCTCCTCCGCCTGGTGGAGTTCCTTGCCGATTGCCATTAGGGCAGCGGTGGCGTTGTCAAGCTGTGATGCCAGCTGATCGTGCTTGTAGCGCGTCAGCGTACTTCGGTGCAGCGCAGCCTGCACCTGTTTGTTCAGGGCCTCTGCCGTCTCGTGGTCAATGGCGTGAGCCCTCGAGCTCTTGCGACTAGAGCTTGAGTATTCCGAGTCCTGACCATCGTCTGGGGCTCGTCTCTTTTGCCGTCGTCCTCCTTCAGGGACGATCGTCGTCGCTCTACTTCGTGAGCGTCGGTTTGAGTCGTGGCTTTGTGCCCGTCTCGACGTTGTTGCTCTACCATCTGACAACTGCGAGACTTCTCTGCCCTTTCCTTTGTCCTCGGGCAGAGGGAGATGGGGGGGCGGTGCCCGCTCGTCGCTCGGCGTCATCTCTTTCTCTTCGGCCACGCTCGACGAGACGTGGTCGGGGTTTTCCTTGTTCTCTACTGAGGGGACGAGGGCGGTGAGATCAACGATCTCTCCGTCTTCTATCGTCCTGGTCTCTTGGTCCAGGATAGCGTCAGCCGTCGTGTCGCTAGGCTGCGCCTGGGGTGTGGACCTCGAGCTCGTCGCTCGTGTCCGTCTTCGACTGCGTGGAATCATCATGCTCGCAGCCGACAGTAGAGGGTCTACTGGAGGGTCTCAACGATGTTTAGTCGTCAACGCAGCGATCTTTTTCAAGATTGCTTCGAATCTACTATCGGTTGGTCGCGTGGCGATCAACCGCAGGATAGTTCAAAAAGGTGTAAAGATGTCGAACTTAGGACCTTGTATCACAAGGGCACTGCAGAACTTGACCAATGAGTGGTATTCTGAATGCTATGTAGTGACAGGTAAGAGTAAGATGCGATGGGGGCCGCTAGCCGGTTCCCACGCATAAACTATACAGTGGGTCCCTACGGGGCCTACTGGGATTATATAATAACTAATGTACATGTAGGTACATGGGTTATTTACATGGTGCTAAACAGGTGGCGGTCCAACGGCAAAGGGGTCCCTCCCACCATCTGCAATGATGTGGAGGGCGGGCTCCACACAACAGATATCGACATATGGATGTGGGTACGGATCCTGGCCCCCAAGGGCAAGCCACGATCCCCTCTCAAGTCGCGTTTAAGCGACTTGTTTGGTACGCCAGGCCAGTGGCGCGACCTCATGACCAACATCACGATCCCATTGCCCGTTGCAGACACCCTGCAGGCCTCAAGCACCAGGACATTCCCGTTCGGGAACCGACTCGCACACGAGATCCCACTGAAGGAGCTCGCGTCATGGCTAGCCCTTCATGCCGGCATAAACCATGAATGTATCCCTTGGATCGAGGGATACTTCCAGCGACTTCAAGACAAGGAAGTTGCGAACACCGCTGCACGCACGGGGCAGCGGCGGCATAAACAGGGACTGAAGTTGTCCCAGCACACCCATGAGAAAGCTGCCACGAGCACTTTGGAACAGCTCGACAAGGAGCTGCTCGCATCCTGCCCCCCGGATCTGCAACCTGATCCGGCCGCGGAGGCCGCCTTTATCCAGGAGATGGGAATCAAACCATCTCTTGAAACGGGTCCATATCAACCCCGAGCCGGACCCGGCCCATCCACATCCACTCACCCAGATGCAATGCACGTTGACCCCTGGCCCCTGCCGGCTCCATATGAGGATGTCCCCATGGACAACGCTCCCTCAGCCGAGGACAAAGACCTCGATGACGACATCTATGGAGACTAGAGTTCTCTATAGTGGGGGAGGGTGTAAATATCGATATTTACCTGTGTTGCCGCGAGGCAACACATAATAGCTGGTAGCTTACATAGCACCAGTGGGTCCTCATGGACTCACTGTATAGTTCTTGCATGGGAATCCACCGGGATTCCCCAGCTTAACTTTACCTGTAACCATCACTACGTCGTATTAGAATCACCATAGTTTGATCGAGTTCTACTGCCTTGTGATAACACAAGTAATAAGCGAACCACTTTACAGCCACAGAGATAGGAAAGGTCGTAATTGACCTTTTCTCATCGTCAGAAAAGGCATCGGGACAGTCATGGAAGTTGAGTTGAAGCTGGACCAGAAAAGGCTGAAGCTTCTTTGGGTCAGAACCGTTGAATTGGTCAGGTTCTTGAACTTTGGTCTTGGGGCGTAGTGCTTGAGCCGGGCATTGGAGGTCACCAGCTAGCATGGCAATAGCCTGCATGAGGTCTGGTGCTTGAGTGGGCGGAACTGGGTTGGCAGGGTTCGGAGGTGGAGGACCGCCTGGGGGACCACGAGGAGGACCACCACCTGGAGGACCTGGGGGTGGTGGTGGAGGTGGTGGGTGTCAAGATGATGCAGCCGTATGTTCACTGCTGCTACTCGAGGAGTTTCCATCATAGCCAGGATTGCCTGGGTTGATGTCTGTAACATCTTCAATGTGGCTTGGTGGAAGATCATCAGTAAATGGATCATTGGTATGAGCGACCGCTGAGTGTCCAGTCGGAGTTTGAAATTGGAAGTCTGAAACAGAGTTGTGGGGACATGTGTATCCACAACTCTACAGCACAGAAATATGTGAGATTGAGTGAAGACAGCCTCGGAAAATTAAGCAAAATTCATAGATGATCAGAGGGAAGTTTGAATAGGCCTTCTGAAGTTAACAGATATTTTTATGATGGCAATAAATGGTTTTTAATGGCCTTTGGTGCAGAACTACAAAGTTACAGTAAAGAGACTGTTTCAGGGCTGGTTGAACAGCCAGATCCAAGACTAAGAAATATGCTGGTTGAACAGCGGTTCCCATACAACTAACTAGATTGGGTAATATGTATGTAGCTCATCATGCACTAGTCTCGCAGACTTCACCCTCTCCATCTTTCCGCCCTGGACGCGTTCGCTTCAACCTCCCCGCCTCCAACATAAACACCCATCCATGAACCCGCACGTCCTTATTCTCCCTGACCGTGGAAGATTTCTTGAGTTCCTCGACTTGTGCTTCAACATTCGCTACCACAAGCTTATCAAGGCTCACTTGCCCGAGAGACCAGGCGAGTCTGACAAGTGGAGCCATCCAAATGTTTAACGGTGCATTGGATGGCAATTCGGGATCGGCAGGCGCATTAGGGCCATTCTTGGAGGCCGCAAGAGCAGCTTTGCATCCGCCGCATTGGCTATGGCCGACCACAACGACTGGTACGAAATATTGGCATGGATGAGGGAGAACCGAGGGTGACTCACCATGCTTTACCCCCAAATGCCTGACCGCATATGAGAGTACCGATTGCCCATTTGGGTCGGAGGGGTTAAATAGACTGTAGTACAGTGTTATACAATGACCTGGATCTATCTGAATCACAATACTCGCTTTGCTATGTTTCGGTGCACAAAGATATCGCCTGGCCTGCACCCTGTGATGACTGTTTCGGGCACTCGTGAATCAGAGCATCCAATCCAGAGGGTCTATCAGTGACTGCTGTCAGCATGGAATACCGCAGGGAGGCGGGCATAAATTAATTGGTCAACCACACACACCTGTGGAGACTGTCCCTCGGCCAAAACTTTGAAGAACTTTGGGTCCTTGCGCGAGACGTCGGCTGCCCAAATGGAATTGTTAGGGAGCAACCGCTCAAACGGCATGCCAGGGTGACCGAGCTGAGAGTGTTCATGAGACATCACGTAGTGTAGGATTCTGGGAAAGTCGAGTAGTACTTTGCAAAACAGGGAGGGTGACAATGTTTTATACAAGTCCACCCACTCGATGACGTACCAACCAAGTTAGGCTGTGCCTTTACTAAAGTAGCCTCTCCGTCAAGCCCTAACCTAGCACGCACCCCGCAGAACTTGACGTGCCGCGTCAGCTCATTTGCCATCGGAAGAGAGTAGGGTTCCCCACGGGTGTGAACCACACCGCGGGTGGGAGGTGTACGGGTATGGCGGGTACCGGTACGGTGTTCGATTTCCAAACCCTCAGCTACACCGTACCCGTACGGGTATGGGTATATCCACGAGTATGTGGCTGCAGTATACTTCACGGTGGCGAAGGAAGGCTAGTCAGTATTCATTGTTTGGTTATGAACATACAATCGAAGGACTGTATGTGTTTCAGTTGGACTTGCGTTGCATCAAGATATCATGACGAGCTTGAACTCCGCTCACAAATTGGTACAGCAAGGGAATGCCTGGTTTGCTAGCTCTAATCTCTTCGCAGAAATTTACTTAATAACATCCTCAGAACGTTTTATTATAGAAGCTAGCTGAGAAACCCAGTTGTTGTGGTGGAAAATCTAGAGTGGTCTATATTCATAAAATTGCGCAAAAAGTACGACACGCGTTGGAGTCCAGACTTGACTGCAAGAGGCCTGAACTCAGAATCCAAGTAAGATCAATTTTTTCCGCGATGGCGGGCAATGATCACTCCTCAGTGAAGTCGGTCTCGACAAGCTCATCCTCTGTACACTCAATGATATTATGCAGAAAACTTGACATGCGAAGAATACATTAGTTATTAAGAGGTTAAGTTTTCTCCACCGTGCGTGCACTCAGCATAATACCAACACGAAGGTATCAAGGTCTCAACATTATTTTCTCGATTACATTGCTAATTATACACTAGCGTACTGCCGCTGAATCTGCCAATGATTTTGGCAATAACTCTCTCCGACGGCACAGTGGCACAATTACCTGACGAGCTCCAAGAATATCTCCGCCAACCGGTGGAGAATGTCGTTGAACCTTTGAAGTGGTGGGTAAACAACAAATCGTTATACCCTAACTTGCATCTACTACGTACCACAACTATATCTTACTATATTGTCTGACCCCTCAGCAACCTCGACAGCCGTGGAGCATGTATTCTCCCAAGGTCGACACCTACTTCAATTCACTCGGAACCGTCTATATATCACCTTCGTCAACCCGGGCTCTGCTTTGCCTTGGCTCATGGTTGAAATGTGACTTGGTGCTACATGACGACCTAGTTGAGGCTATAAATGCACTCAAGAAGAGGAAGGTCAGGGAAGAGGACCAAGTAGATCAGTAGGATCTCCAACATCACGTAGTTCTGGTATTTATAAGTTGCCAATGTCTACCCGCGCGGGTTGTACGGTATATACCGTACCCGTACCCTTAAGAGTACGGGGTTGACAGGTACGGGTACGGTGTTGGCCCCGCGGTGTCACCCGTGCGGAACCCTAGAAGAGAGGCGCAGGGCGTACCTACCCCGTGCCCAACGGGCTTGACAGGAATCGATTTGAGATATCTACTTCATAGTAAGAAGACCACCATAGCATAAACGTTGCCATGTTGCCCTCTGGGGGATGGAATAGGGTCCCCCAATCCAAAAGGGTTGTGCAACTCTGCGAGAGGCCAATTTTGCCAGAGCAAATTCACGATTATGACACTTAACCTCGCGCCACAGCCCTCCAGTGACTGGCGAGTGTCACGCCCAGAGATCTACGATTGAAACAGCACAGTAGCACCCATCGATTATCATAAAATACGACAATTGATGGGCATTAATGCCTGGTAATCTTTATCCACCGTCGACTCTTCCAACCTCCAGTTGCTTCTCACCTGCACATCTATTTCATAGGTGGCCGAGACTTGTGTGGTTATGTGCAAGGTCGGGAAGAATGAGGCTTACATGCTGTTCGGTCATGCACCATACGTGTGCGGCTTTGTGCATTGTCCATATTCAGTCACCATGCTTGTGCTGGCGGTCGACATTCGGAACGCTAGGTACCTTGGGGGGGAGGACGGGGTGGCTGGGGAGTTACTGGAGGCGGCAGAAAAATGGCATAGTCCAAGTTGTACCTTCAACCGTCAACGATAGGAGCACCGGAGCTATAAATATTGTTGCAACCTGAATCCGCCAACAGTCTGCTGGTAAGGGATCCAGCTGTATAGGTAGATAGATACACTCACATGTCAAGCAAAACTATTTATTGTATTCAACGCACCGTCCAGTATAGTGCGACATGGTGCGCACGTTAATCGTCATGACTCTTCCAGTGATTTACATCAGGGGCCGGCAGTGGCGGTATACTTACCGGATAGTTACGCCGCGGTCGAACGTCCGTGAATGTCAACCGGATCGAGCGTTTTGTGGCAAGTCGGCCGCGGGTTTCGTAATAACATGTACGTAGTCGAGAACGCACCTCGCTGATTACGTAATTAGTCTTAAGTCCGCGAGAACTAATTAGGCAACTAAAAGGTGAGAGGTGCAGGTTCACAGGCGGGGAATCAGTGATGCAGCTTGCAGGGTGCATCGATCGCGGATCGCTTCAGAACCGGTGACCTCCAGAACATAATGCTAAGCAAAGAGGAATAGAGAGAGATGCGTTGGAAAAACCTGAGGTCTCATGCTCGAAAAGCTACGCGGCGTAGATGATAAACGACCCTCAACGCGCGACCTCCCACTTTTCGGACAGCTTATGTAACTAAGCCACCTTGTTACGTGATCAGCTTCCGGTGCACGCTGAAGGCATGCCCAATCCATCCAAGTGATCACAATACGTCCCGGTTAAGGGGCAGACGTTAGAAACCTTTGATGAGCTCCTAGGCAACGTCAAGGCGTATCATGAGATGTCGGGCGGCTACTAGGTGCCTGAAGTTTCAAAGCGATACCAGGCGGTACCCGGCTTATGTGTCCGCCGACGAGAAGGAAGCAACACACAGGTCTGCATGCGCAGAGCCTCGTTTCCCATGGGAGATGTTATGGGTACAACATGGCGGTAAATCCTTAGCTTAGAGGTAAGTATGTGCCACAAAGTTATGTAGTTGTAGCGTCAGCTTGACCCCAATCAGCGCTCCGGGGTTGGTATCTCGTGTGATGGACTGTCAACTCAGCCTTCGTGGCGGGGTTGGCGGAGGTTCGCGGTTTCTCCTTTCATCACCATGATCATTCCAATTCGGTGGCGTACGTCTATTTATGTTAATTATGGGCGTCTATTGATCGGCCGACACGGGGCTGTTGGACACCTCGGACTCAGCTCTTGTGGCCTCTCCCCCCTCCGCTGTCTACCTATAGTCACCGAATGGACAACAGAATGAATTCTGGCTTTACTCCGAACTTGTGCGACGGCTTGTCCCTTGTTGAGTGGTGGTTTTATTGCCCCTGTTTCGTTGCTTTTCTCTTCCCGTTTTGTATGATACATCACGTATTACTCACAGCTAACGTGTGCCTCGGCTTTGATCTTGGTATAAAACCAGTGGGAGCGTCTATTGCCAAACACCAATATTCCCCGCGTCCACCATGAGCCCTGGCTCAGAGCTCCAAGAAAGGTCCCAAGTAGAGGAGACACACGTTTCTTTGCCTATCCGTCAGGAAGAACCCAAGGACCCGCATGGCACTGACCACAACCATGTTGAGGGCTTGCCACTGTTTCTCGTGATGATCGGCCTTGTCCTGTGTCTATTCTTACCAGCCCTCGACCAGCTCATCCTCAGTATATCAATTTCTTTTATATTTGCCTTTCTGAGCTGAATAAAATCTGTAGCCACCGCTATTCCGCGAATTGTCAGCCAGTTCAACTCTCTTGGCGAGGTAATGCACTCTTTTCGATGTTTCAATTACAGAAGCTAATAGTCCTCACAGATCTCATGGATTCCGAACGCTTATTTCCTCACCATGGCTAGCTTCATGATCGTGCGCATAGTCTCTGCTTTGAAATGAGATGTATGCCTTACCCTTTCGCAGGTTTACGGGCAGATCCTCAACCTCGCGCCCTTAAAATATGTTATTTCCGTGTGCGTATTGATCTTCGAGATTGGAAGTCTACTCTGCGGTGTCGCCTTCAACGTATGTATTCAGTCTTGCCGTAGCTTTCATTCATCTCTAATTCTCTCCTAGATGAACTTCCTACTTTTTGGCCGAGCTATCGCTGGAATCGGCGCAGCCGGCTTATTTGTCTGCATTTTCGCGGCCATTGCACAAGTGAGCATTCATTGTTATGGACCGGTGTTCCAGCACTTATCTGCATATTCCACAGGTTGCGCCTCTGGAAAAACGTGCACGACTCATGGGTATAGCAGGTGCAACATTTGGGCTCAGCTCTGTAATTGGTAGGTGTAGTATGTTATATCTGCCTTGGAGGGGAACTATAATCTACTTTAGGTCCACTTGTGGGAGGAGTCTTAACAGACAAAGTATCTTGGCGGTGGTGTTTTTACATTGTACGTATATATCCCTCTTCTAGTGAATCACTCTCCCCGCTTACCAGCATTCATACCATCAGAACCTACCTGGTACGACATTCTGATTTGCTTGATACAGTTCACTGTTCTGACACTATTCATGTACAGTTGGTGGAGTCGCAGCTGTAAGCTTGTCTCTGTGCTGTGTTATGACCTGATCTCTGATGCCTTGCTAATTCAGGCTGTCGTGTTTTTCTTCCTTCCAAATTACCCTGCTCCCCCGAGGCCAGCCAATCGTCAAGGGTGGAGAGCGCTTCTTGGCGTTGACTACGTCGGTGAGTGCCACCTGATGTGCCTAATTCCTCGTCAAATGTCTCAATGTCTACTAGGTGCCATCCTTGTGATCGGGATGACCGTTACATTCCTGTTTCCTCTGGTGGAGGGTGGTAACTCACATCCTTGGAATAGTGCCATAATCATCTCCGTCAGTTTATCCCTATCATTTGACCGATGATAAGTTTGATATTTACGTTGATGCCGGCTTTAGCTCTTCATCACTTCCGGCATTCTCCTTGGCCTTTTCATTTTCTGGTGCTCGTACCGTGGCCCTGACGCCATCCTTCCCATCCGCATGCTCAAGAACCGCAGCATCGTCGGTGCATCAATGGCCGCTTTCTTCATTTGGATGAGTTTGATGTACGTTACCCGGTCTCATCCCTTCCGTGACGAGAACTCACAGCTTGCACTCGCAGGTTGGGCTCCGTATATATCGCCACTTGGTATCAGGCTGTCAAAGGTATCTTTGCATTCGATAATTCAACGCCTGGGATCTAACTTGTCTAACCCAGGTGCCAGCCCCACCAAATCCGGCATTGATCTTCTGCCTTTCTCTCTGGTCTCCTCCGCAACCAGTGCTCTCGTCGGTATCGTGGTTGGGAGAGTAGGTCGGTATTGGCACATCTTAGTTCTTGCGCCACTGGTTGGCTCTGTCGCATCGTACGTCGACAGACTTATACTCATTCGCCAGTTGGTGTGGCTGTCAACTAATTATTCACGTAGTGGATTGATGTTCACGATCAACGAGCATACATCGAGTGCGCAAATTATTGGGTTTCAAATTCTTTGGGCAGTGAGCATAGGCGCCACTCTGCAGCAGCCTACCATAGCTGGACAAGGTAGGATCGACCATTTAGCCCCTGTATGTGTTTCCCTGTTTCTAACCTTGCCATCAGCCGAATATCAGGATAGCCTTAAGGATACCCGATACGCAACATCCTTAATCACGTTCGTCGGGTTCATAGGTCGAATGGTGGGACTCGGAATGGGCAGTGCTCTATTCATAAACAAGGTAAATATCATCAACTGAGCACATATCGTCAACTCACCAGGAGTATTTCTTATGCCCCTGATTAGCTTGCCCAAAACCTGAAAACATTCGCCCCTGACGCCCCAGCGGAGGTGCTTCGCTCTGTCGATGCGGTTTGGGCACTTCCAGCAAACGATCTCAGGGCTAACATTATTCATGCATATGTCGTACGTCCCCTTGACTCCCAGACCCGCTTGTCCGTTCTGACACGGTCATTTGTGGTCTAGCTTTCCCTCCGGTGGATCTTCATCATTGGTGTTCCTGCTGGGGGACTGGCAACACTCTCTGCCCTCTTCATGCGTGATCGCCAACTCAAGAGGAAGGTGACAAAACCCACCACACGTGACACGACATCGCAAGACACGGAGCTTGAAGCCATGGAACATAAGATGCCTAAGATGATCATTCCAGTTGTGGAGTGAAAGGACTGGATTAGCTCTTTCGGTTCGGCATCCCCCACATCTAATTACTATAACCCAGACCAAGACGTAACACATTACGGCCGTCTGCGTGATTTTCATGCCAATACGCCCACAGTTGCACGTTTCTTACGCACTAATCCAACGACTTGTAGCCCTATATTCGCACCTCCCAGGGACATTGCCCCCCCCTCACCGGTTAACATATTAGACTTGATGCCGATAGATTTCATGGTATCGGTCAATGACATCTTCCGCATTGTCTCTCCTGGTGCCCTGCTGGGACTGAGGATATTGATTGTAACAGCTCAAGATAAAATTATGAATGCTTATTATTGGTTCGGGTTGACTGAAAGAAGAGGATACGAGCGTGTCAGTAGTAAATAACACGATGACTGTTGAGAACATTGCAGTTAGCGAAAAGGCAGGCTCCATCAGATGACGCAGCGGCATCGTCTATAGGACACATCATTTTGAGCCGACGGCTCGTGTGATATACGCAAAGTTCAACCTCACTACATAGCTAGTAGACCTTAAGTGGATCATCAAACACACTTAAGTTGCCAGACTGACTACTCAGCCAAAGAGACTACTTATCTTAATTCTATCCATCCTTTGGTTTTCATAGCGCTAGAGTAGTACAGCGCCATGCATAACGAGGTATATGTATGTCTGAGAGCAGACCAAATTATTATAAGACTGTGTCTAAACGTACATGCATGCATGCACATACGCACCTTCGACAAAAGTCCAGTCTGCTAACCTTGCTCACTTCTGAGCTGGAGAGAAGGGGGACAGGTGTATCGTACGTATCGTGGCACTACTGTATGGACAATTAACAATATTGTAGATAAATAACCATGCAGCACTGATACATGATGGGAGCTAAAATGACTCAATGAGTGAGATTAAGACTTCGATGTGTCGAAAAAAGACGAGGATGAGAGTACTGGGCGCCAGGTGTCATGTGTCGAAGGACGTCAAGAGCTAGACGTTAGCTAGCGTACAGTACCAGACGCAGCAGACACGATCGAGCACGTTGCAGTGACGTGTTATCCAGTATTACGTAAGGTTATGATGAAGTTCAAATATTCTACCTGAAATCGACTGAGTTGCCACTACAGTCGAACCCCTCGATTCACGCATTTTGGGCTTTGAAATTTGTCTGGTATGTTCTTATTTGGTTGTGAGACCTTTGATTGATCATTGAAGTCTGCCCGTCGATGATTTTATTGTCACTCCAGCGATTGAAACAGCAAGGCTCACGGATCACTCAATGTTTGATATTAGCTCTCTAATAGCTGTCCCCGTGGAACCTCAACCTCGTCCATTCCCGCCCCTCCCCGTCGAACTCATCCGTTGCATTTTCGAGCACGCTGCCTATCTGGACGGCGACACAGGCCATGTCTTCCTTCTAGTGTCTAGTGCCGTCCGTCGATGGATACATCCCATAGTATACGAAACCATCGAGATCTTTGGTTTGCTTAGAATGGTCAACTTCGCCGCTATATTTGCTGGGCAGACACTTCTTGCAACCAGTGTGCGAAACTTATTACTGTACGACGATACGCCGGGGGATATGCTTCCCCCTCATTCTCTCCGGACAGTTCGTTTTTCCCACAGATTCTTACACTATGTCGTGGTGTACGGCGGCTAGCATTCAACTACATCCGAGGCATTCCGTCTTTGGATGGACCACAACCTTATGAGCTCACAATTAGAAGGTGACCATAAATGACATGCCTTATTCTTCGGAAAAAAGTACTAATATGATCATAGAGGTATCCGTGGTATTACCTTGAAATCACCGCCATTTCAGGGCGTGACCCATCTACATTGTCGATGGGAGCAGCTAACGCCATGCTTCCTCAAAAAGCTCGCAATGACACGACTCACTCATCTCTGCTTCACACACCACCTTGATTTCTCAGATAGTGCGTGTGAGGAAACAGTGGAGTATCTTCTCCAAGCACCCCGGCTTCAGCTTCTGATTGTCGAGGTGGCGTTCCAGGAGTGGCACACATGTCAGGACCCATCTGTTCGTCGCGTCTTAGCCAACAACATAGACGAACGACTCTTCCTGCGGCTGAGCATGTATGATACCGTACGGCCTTACGATGCACAGCGTATCTTCTCTGGTCACCGGGCGCATATCAGCGTATGGGATGTCACCAGTGACTTAGACTGGCGGACACAAGCTTGGACCTCAGATGCGATTCTGAACGCGTATAGGAATTGAACGGATTCTTCTCCCAAGACTCGCCAATTCTCTTGGAAGGCTTCTGCGCGTGCTCATATCCGGGACAGCTTCACTGCCAATCATTCCATTACGTTCGCGTATGCCGACCTAACCCCTCGAAATATTTTGGTTGATGATCAGAACAACATAATCTCTATTCTGCATTCGGAAATGGCTGGATGGAGGCCCGAGCAGTGGGAATATTTTCAGCCCATGTGGCTGGCCAGTATGATTGGGGCTAGTGGCACGCATTTACAGTGACCTCTTTTTGAGTGACTGTACTATTATCATAGGTTATTCTTTATTATATGGCATGATTTATCGACATCCATGATCATACCTCCGAATCATGTAGGATCGGGCATTTAATATTTATCATGAGTGATCGTATACTATCATTGGTGTCTAGGCTGTCATCCTCAGTGATTATACATGACCCTCAACACTTTTATGTGAGCATGGGCAGTGATTTCTCCCTAAGGCCTGATCCCTGGTTATTTCTCGTTACTTCTCATAAATGGATTACTTTATATCACGGTATTTATAATTATATAACAGCGGTCCAAATTAGGCCTGCATTATCCTCACCCAATCAATGTCGATGTACACCGTTGCAGTTGCTCATTACGGGCACCCCAGCTTTAAGGTAAAGCACTGGGTGATCATTGTCTTATTCAACGCAGAACAAGGGTTTACATACCAAATCACAGGCTCATCTATGACATATGAGCTCAAACCAATTACCTCCATCACCGTCCTTGAATCTAATAACTATCTTGGGAAGGTGAGTTCTCTGTTATCTTGGTTATCTTCATCATGGTTGAAGTTTTTGCTAGGTCACAGTCGGCACTGTGCATAAAGATCGTCTGGTAGAATTTGGACAAATTATTGCGGCAGGTCGTATCGTACATGGCAATTCAGACTGGAATTGTCAAAACTGGGTCATGGAGCGACTTGATGACCTGCGGCTCGCGGACTATGCCATTCGCGATATAGATCATGCAGGACTATTAGATGAATTAGCAACCACTTCCCGTGAAGGTTAGAGATGAGGGTGTGTATGGTTGTGGCACGATTCGTGTATTGTAGCGGGCTAGGCGTACAGTAATAAAAGTGGTAAAACATTGATTAGGATACAGGTTGAGTACAAGTACATTGATCGACGCGACTAACAGAACTACTGTGCACTGCACGCAGGCTACAAGAAAAACAACAGGAAGAGAGGTAAGACAGCATTCAGACAAGCGAGCAAGCAATGGAAAACGATGTGAGATGGCGAGTGCATGAAGAGGCAGGAATATTATGCAGTTGGGCTTTTTTTATTTTAAAGCTGATGCTTTACTGATAGGTGTAGATTCTTGTTTCTTTTTATTCCTAGTTGGCGGTAACTTTCGATTCAGTTACCCCTTGCTGATTTGAATCCTTTGATGCTCCTGAATGTCTGCTTTCTCGTCAAATCCGCAAAGGGTTGCAGAGAAACAGCAGTGGACGGCTCTATACCAAGACGACGCGCCGCTGCGGGGGGCGGAGAAACAGTCTTGAGGCGGGGTTCGGGGTTCGATGATGGCGACGGCGCTCGATGGCGAGTCTCTGTAGCAGGGGGAAGTGATACACAAGCTAGCGGCTCGTCTTCTACGTCTGCCCATTGCACGGTGGGCGACTGAGGAATGGGAAGTATCTCTTTTGCGTCAAGCACATCACCACCACGAAGTGATGTGCCAAAGCTCGCGAAGCTCTGACCTACTGGAGCACCACTCGCGTTCGGAACGGAACGCGCAGCGCGATGATGGCGCTGGAAGAGTGTGCGCGAGGTATTGTCATCCATGGAGGTGGTTACGCGCGTGAACATGCGGAAGGGGCTAGGTGCACGGGGAGCCTGTATTGGGGATGATGTGGTGGTGCGCGCAGGAGACGGAGTGAATGCCGTCGCAAAGAATTCTTCTTTGAGCGTAGCAACCCGTTCACGAGGGTCTCGGGTGGTCGCTGGAATGGGCGCTGGTTGTGGTACTGGGATGGAAGAGACGAGGCGAGCCCTCTTGCGCTTACGATCCATTTTAGACGGTGGGAGCTTGAGGACACTTTGGTTTGAATGGTCCCTCGCCCACGCACCCTCCAGTGCGCCACCAAAGGACGCAAGATCGTCCTCACGGGCACGGAGGTCGTCATCATCTCTAGCCAAGAGCACCTCTGGGTCCACATCCTTCTCGAGTTCCTCCCCTTCCTCTCGAAAATCCTCCCACTCATCACCACTGACATCATCACATCGCTTGCCAAGAAGCCGCCTGATACCACGGTGACGCTGTGGGCGCGTCCGCGGAAGAAGACAAGTAAATTCCCATTCCTCTTCCTCGTCAAACCACACCATTCCGCGCTCATCAGTGAACGCATATGCGTGGGCGTTTTCTTCCTTGCCACTAGTGGCGAACCCGGTGTGTGCCGTACCCTGTCCCCCATGTACGTGGTGTCTCCGGATGTGCGAATCAAGCGATCCACCTTCCAGGAACTGAATCATCTGCATCTGCTGAATGAACGGCATAGGACGATACTTGGCCAATGCGGCGCTACCACGAGCGGGTGTCGCAGAACGCTTGGCGCGCTTGCCGGCGGCCTGTGGGGTGGTGCTAGCCGGGGTGGCCATGGCACGCGACGGTGGCGCGGGAGACGGTGAACGGGCACGCAAGTTGGTAAGAGAACGGATTTTTGATAATTTGGAGGTACGTGTCGGGGGAGGCGGGGGCAGCTTTGGCAAGTGGATCCGTGTAGTAGACCCGGCACAGGGACGCGTACGCGTGGGCGACGGGGAAGCAAAGGGCGACGAGGGCACTCGGTGGTGACGCCGCTGGGGAGATCCACGCTTGGGAGAGCTTGGAGCGAAGCGCAAAGACGTACGCTTAGGCGATGCAGGGACACGACGTGCCTGGTTGATGGGAGCCTCCTGTACGTGAGGAACTGAACCACGACGGGGAAATATGGCAAATGCAGCTGTATAGCCGTGAGTTGTGAACTGAGGCGTCTTGGATGTCTCAGACGTGGGCGTGGGCGCTAGGGTAATAAAGGACGTTTGGAAAGCAGGGCTTCCAGATATGGATGATCGTCGACGGGATGAGACGGTGCGCGGAAGGGAGCGAGAAGGAGAACAACGAGTCGAGATGGGCTGTGGCTTGTGTTTATGCTTTGGGGGGGTGGACAAGAAGGCGTAGCTGGCAGGTGCGGGGCCACTAAGTTTGGCAGACTGATATTGGTAGGCAGCAGAAGTCGGGGTAGGCTCAGTTGATGAATGCATGGTGGAAACTGATACGTCAAAGTTACGTTGTGCACAACATATCTATTAGGTCTTACAGGACACTTACAATATTGTAAGGTCTAACGGCGTCCTGCGCGGAGATGAAGGAGAGTGGTTGCAGGTGTGAGTACGGGTACAAAGGTGAGGGTAAGAGGAGACCGACGTTAGCGTGATGAGCTGTTGTCCCTCCATGTTCATCCTTTATAAGGGAGGCCCCCTTCTGTTGTAGGACAATGTCCAGCGATGTAGGTCCACACATTGCCTAGGCGCCGGAAAGTTACTTTTTAGCCTCCAACCCACATGATCACAAGCGGCAACTTTATGTAAAGATCAGTAGCTATTGTCCCGGAGGCAACCATCCGGAGAAATGGTGGTGGTTTGCCATTGTTGGAAGGCGGGACAAGGGGGTCACACATCGACGTATGTACCGCGTCCGAGTCGTAGGACCCGAAGATAGACACATTCTTTAAACTCTCTTGCAGCTTGGTATTCTTATCTGGTAGGCAACCCCACTGGGAAGTATCTTTCGTGGCTAATATCTCTAATAGGATTTGTGCCCTTTAAATCCAAGAACATCCTCTACTAGTAACCTCTTGGACTACATAAGGGTCTTACATGCAGTTCAAATTAATATAATGCATGTATTCCTCGATGGCACCCTCGTTGCCGGAATTTCCTAACATGCTATGCAATTTCAGGCCATTGATAAGTACCAAGCTCTTATACAGTCTCACCTACCATCTCAAAAGCGTCGAATTCATCTTTCCGAGTCATCTGACTATGACAACAAGTATATTTTTCTCTGTATGCTGGAGCACCGCATGTGGAAGGTCAACTTCCCCTGTACTATCCGTCAATGCACTCTCATCTCGATCTCGTTTCTCATCATTTCGTGCCGCATCTCCTTCCTTGATCCTTCTTCTATGTAGCTTATAGCCTGCGACCTCAACTTCGGACATTATGACTGCGCTTTGAAACTCTCAACCGACGCGATGCGACGACACCTACACTGGATAAAACAAACATACTACAATCCTGTCAGATATCCATTAGCATGCCCCTCAATTAATCAAGAGTTGGTCTCTCGTTAGGATCCTCCTTCATGCATTCCGTGAAGATTTTGTCAAACGGGGCTGGGGGGGAAGTCTTGGTTGAAGAATCTATCGATTGTGTTATAGTAGCAACTGCCAAAGTACAAATCCTAAGCAGTAAGTGCCACTGGCCGGTGTGAAACCCCCATCCTTGCGAACCTCCGGAGCTTGCAAGGATGCGTGACGACACTGTAGGAGGTATAACCGCATCGCCTGCATAGGAGTCCAGGGTAATTGGTTTGCCGATTAGGATGTTGCGGGTGACGAGATCGCGGTGTACAAGTCCAAGGGAGTACAAGAATGAAACGCCTTCAACAAGCTGAAGCATCCACTGCTTGATATTGTGCGCTCTCTCTTCACCCTGATTTAACAAATATTGCAGCAACGAGAAGGTCATGCGGATGCCTCTCAAAAACCAGTCTAGAAGTCGCCTCCTCCGTTCTCCCTAAGAGCTGTACGATGTACGGGCTTCCACGCCATAGCATCAGGTTGTCGATTCGTAACGTGCTTTTCAGGATCGAAACAGATCGCGTGAAGAAAATTCAATCATCGCGGTGGCCTGGCAATCCTCGACATCATCAGAAATTAACATTACATGCTTCAGGTTCGACGAAAGGTTCTGACTCCATGTTATAGTGGACGGCATCAACAACGACCTCAATATTACACTCATAGACAGGGATATCCTTGCGACAGTGAATAATGTCGTGGGCCAAAAGTATATGCGGGGCGTCGATGAGTCTGACGTAATTCAGTTTATCCTCATTAGGTCCATACCAGACCTCAATTCCTTCGATCTCATTATAGTTGCGCCGGCCTTGGCATTCCGTACAGAATTAAACGAAACGATGTATAGAGAATGACCATATTTTCTCGCCGCTCTTGCACTATTACGCAAATGGGGAGTAGTACATCTGGGTCATCAATATAAGAAAAATACTACCTGTTCACTAACTTGAACTAAGTACGCCCATTGTAGGGACTAATTGGGATATCAACGTGTCATGCATAAGAGGACACGCTTGAAAGAGTAGCAAACCGCGCCGTGGAAACAGAATTCCGCCCGGTCCGGTTGTGCTGACATGAGTACTATATATATTCCACTCTAGTGCATGCACCGTGTCCGTGTCATGTCGCCTCTACAACAATTCCCACCTACCAACTCACCTCCCTATGGTCCAATTGATTTACTTCCCCAGATAACTTCATCTCACCCGATTGAGTTTACTGTGACGTTCACACACCCTTCATCTGGTTCTGACCCAATTACGCTTGGATCAAGTGCAGCAGCGAGATTGGCGTGGCAGCAGACTGAAGCTAGACCTACGATATCATTTTCCGCTGAGGTGCACAAATGTCACTGAAGCGCACCCAACCACAATTATTGACAGAGAATCAGCCGGCACACGAAGATGCAACATACACAGTGCTCATGACAGACCCAGATGCCCCTACTCCGCATGACACAAAATACTCATATTGGAGGCATTGGATTCAGCCTGGTCTACGTCCTTCTGAATCCAGCATAGCAGAAAAGAGCCAAAAAGCACCTTTGACAGAATATTTGGGACCCGGAAAGAAAGACCCGTTGTATGTTCTCTCCGTCTTACGGCTGGTTTATATCCAAGTCGACTTGGCGCTGATATCATCGCACAGAGCGGATCCCCATCGATACCTCATTTTACTCCTTCGCGAGCCGAGCGCTGAACATCCATACCATTCGCTTACTACAAGCGATGTTGGCGCAGAGAAATTTGAAGCACGAAGAGCATTTGATGCACCGGCGTGGATCAAGAAGTATGACCTGGCGCCAGTCGCGCTAATATGGTTTTGGGGATCCGGTTAAATCAAAGTTTACACAGGCATCGCCCGTGTCCGATGCTTCCTGTCCATGTACTTGATCAGATACAAATTTTCGACATGGTTATGTGTTCCACCGTTTCCTCATAAGGCTTCTGCTAGTATATGCATAGCAGCTTTCGAGCTAGTTGGGGTACTGTTAGAACGTTACAGGATCTCGCAGTGAGCCGCAGTTCGGATTCGTTTCCTGTTAGGGTCATTATGGCAGTGGCCTCTTTTACCATATACCTTTCATTAGAATTCAAATAAGCACGTCCTAGAGGCGAGTGACAAATAGGTCCCCCATTATGACTGGAACAGTAGGAACACACCTAACCATCACCTGTCTTGGGCGTTGTAAGAGAAGAAGAGTCAAGAGACAAGACCCGATCGAACCCGGAGACCTCCAAATCGCCGTTCCTAGCATGTACAGACCTAAGCACCGGTGTAATGTTATGCTAGACTTTCGCAGCGTCTTGTGGCTGGTGACGTTTTCAAGCTGTGCTCCCCGGGCCGTATCATCACTCCCGTGATAGACTAATGCCAGCCGAAGCAAACGAGCAGTATCGACCATGCACAAGCAAGAGATGTTATTGTTCCCATGTCTAACGCTTACCGATTCCAGGATACAATGTCAGCGTTTGCAATCTTGTGTACTTGCAACTATTAATAACACTACAGGGTCCCTTGATCACGATGCAATTAATACCTGGGCATCTCGTTAGCCGCCAAATTTAGTAAATCGGCTTTACACATACAGCAGACGGCGTTAATCCAAGATCCTTCAACGTTCGAGAAAAATCTGCCGGGCTAAATTGTTTCCTGTATCGTGTAAGGGAGGGGGAATGAGTGGTGACTAGGATGGATATGGGAACCGATATCATGCCTGGGAAAGTGTTGGGCGAATGAGACATTGTCTACATCGACGGCGAGAGTCTGGCCTGCTAGAAATTCGGCTACCTCGCGCAGAGCTGGCACAACTGGTCAGAAACTGAGAAATGGAGCTATAATTAGAACGCACTTGCGTCGCTAGGGAGAGTGGTTGTGTAAGGTGGGCCACCAGTGGCAAGACGGATCTAAAGCGTGCGTGGAAGGTAGTCAGTGTACTGCGTCAGGTAATACACCTAAAGGCGTATCAGTACCTGTAACCTCGTTTCCTTATAGTCCTTCCCAGCAGTACTGGAAGATGCTGGGGGAGCCGAAGAGGGCTGTGACGGTAGTGGCTGTGCGCCTTGTCTTAGTGCTTTCTCTCGTGCGGCTTTCTCGGCGCGTTCCCGCTTGTCTGCTTCAATTTGAGCTTTGATTGCCGCTTTGGCTTTGGCGTCTTCAATTTTATCTGTGAATATCACAAGGTAACAGCGTTTGGCCGTTATGTCTAACCCGTGATAGACGAAAATAACCTTTCTTCCGCTGCGCTGCCTCTTTGATAGCCTCCTTAGCCTTCAGGTCTTCTTTGATAGCACCCATATCCTGTGGAGACCTTAGAGGCTATCGCTATGACAAAATTTTATAACAGACCTTCGCTGCTTTTCGCTTGATGGCTTCATTTGCCTTATTGTCTAGTACTTCTTGAGCCTGCTTTGCCGCACGCTTTTGGGCCATCTTCTCGCGAAGTTCAGCCAGCTTTGCTTTCTTTTCCTCTTCTGTTAATGGTTTAATCTGGATTATATATATAGTATAGTCAGCAGAATCGATAGAAAAGTCTAAACACCTAACCTCCTCTGTCGACTCCTCAAACTGGTCATGACCGGACTTCTCCGCGTGGAAGTTGGCTATGGCGGCGTCTCGGAAAATTTTGCCGCATTCTGAGCATTTAATACTCTATGTTCAAGCATTAGAATATTCCCTCAGCAAAACAACAAGGAGGCTCATGAGTAGATGAAAGTAACAATAGACGTACTTTGGCTTGAGGATCAACGCTGCCACTTCCGCCTGGACCGTAAACAGCCCGAACAGCTTCGGCGTCTTCATCGTCTTCATCGGCAACTGCGGCCGTGCTAGAACCGCCACTGGAAACCGCGGCAGAAAGATCTGGGACTGGCTTCCCTTCATTCTCTAAGATATGATCCATTGCTGGCTGAAGACCACGATTAGAAGTGGCTTTGAGTGCCCCTGCAGCTCCACTGATTGGTATGCTATTATTCGATATGCAATAGATTATGCATACACTCAACACGGGTGGAATCGAAACCCATAGAAAGGAGAGTCTCCTTGTCAGAGCTCATAGTTCGAAATCTTGCAAGGGTCAGTACTTCAGTCGTCAGTTGGCGCGTCCTTTGTGACCGATTGTCGTCACGTCACAATCCCGAATTATCGATCACTATTGCCTAATCCTATACTGTATACAAGAGGCCTGCGAAGTCCTTGGTCTAGCAGACGACAATCGACTAAGTTTTAACAGTGTTTTAAGATCGTGTCCTCGTGCCCATCGTGGACACGGTGGTGTTTGTAGGTCAACAAAGAGAAGGCGGGCTGCACGGGGAAGACGATGATTACTGTAACTCGGCCTGGGTCGAATATACTAGAATGAGATCCAAGTTATCTTTTTCGGCTTATAAAAACTGATGATAATAGGAAGGGCTGGAAGAAGCATTTCAGTGGCTTCGCGCTTTGCTGCAGATTACTTACAGTAAAGCCATATCGGCCTTGTAAGCAACTCCTGTAGAGGTTGTAAAATCGAGTCCTCATAGATACATTAAGACGCTGAGTCTGTCGAATGCGGCAAGGGGTTGGAGAGACTCAACGATCAAACATTACGACAGTATAAGTGCACCGAGCCTGCATGACACACATTTTTTTTTGAAATTGAATACTGTTTTTTTTAAACGTTTTTCATTGTTTACGTCGCATCCCTCATTTGCGCTTCAAAACCGAACCTGGTCTGTTATATGACACGAGCCGAACTGTATCTAAAACGTTCACAACATATACAAAGCACGAAGTATTAAGACAGAGGTATGGGGAGTAATCAAGACAGGTTCTACGTTACAGTCCTTAATTTGAGAGCCAGAGTCGCAGACTCACAGAAACATGTCCGCGTCGAGTCCATCAATAATCATGCGAAGTCCATTGAGTGCTCGTGATGAGTTCATGACGAAGAAGCTGCACTATTTCCATTACCCAAGCAACGCTTCTCATGGACCAAGCAATAATCTTTGCGCGAATAAGCTTCTTTGCTGTGGTATAAGGGCTGGTGAGCGCCTCTAAATGGTGGGCGGAAGAGCACTAACCAAACGCGGCACTTGTACATTTTCCCACTGTTCATGGTTTTCACGTGGCGAACAGCATCCTGCTTGCGCATGAATGACGCGCCGCTTAACAGAGACAGACATCAGAATAATACGTGCAGGGAGAAACGGGCACACTGAAAAACAAACCAGGTCATGCAAGTGAAAGGTTTGTCAGGAACGTGCATGGCTCGGACATGATCCGCAGCTTCTTGCGCCGTATAGAAACCAACGGGGTGCATACATCCTTCATATGCGCATACAAAATATCTGGAGTCATGGCATGGGGAATCGATCTGGCATACATGCTCGTACGGACTTCGGATACGCGTATCCGCTGTCCTGATGTATGCATGATCACGGTGCTGACGCAAGTCATTGCGCTTTGATACTTCGCGTTGGGAGGTGTGCCACTGCTGGTGCCAGATTGATTAGAGCGTGGGATATATGTGACTGTACCCACCAACGGTGTAGCTTGGCCTGTGAAAATATCAAGTTCCGGGCCAGTGCCGGTAGGTATACCGCTGTTTTCCCCATAGGCCATGGCTGACAGGAATGAAAGCGATGGTTAGAATTGACCATGAATCAGATGACACAAGGTACAATAAGCTGTATGTGATGGATGTTCCATATATGAGAGACATACTCGTCATAGGCGTAGGTAACAATGCGGAGACGTTGCTGGAGCCAGAAGGACTCCAAGTGAGGTACTCTTCTTACAAGTACGCAGAATCAGAGTGCACCGGACGAATCATGATGCATGTCCGAAACCATTGACTGCAGCTGAACGCACCACCCGGGATATACAGACCCAACGAATTGAACATGCTTAAGTTGAACAGAGAGTGACGATGCGAGGGTGCAAGACTGGGAGTAGACAGGGGCTCCACCGTGCTACTTCAAATTAAAGCAAAAGCTATATCCTTATATGGATTCATAGGGTGCCAGATCCAGTGCCAGTCGACCATAACAGGAAGGTTTGAGAACCCGAAGCTGACATAAGTAATGAGCACAAGCGCACTCTGGAAGACTCTGGAAACAGGAGGAACTGTCAATTCGGTGTATAAAGGTCGCCGCTCGTGCAACCCGGTCAGCTCCTGACGCCTTTACTGGGCCGGCTACACGATGAAAATGCATTCTTTCAGCCTTCTTGACGAGGACCCTTCAAGAACGATGCTTTTAGCTTTCTAAATGACGTAATGACCCATTGAATCAGGAACGAATCGACTGATCACATATCATACATACGTGCCGCCACGTCCGTGCGAGTCCCCAATGATTTCCCCGTGATGGCCGGTTCGAACCCGACACCATCAGTGAAATAATCGAGTCGCTAATACAGGAGATATAGGTTCAGAGCCCCAATCTCAGAGACGAGCATGAAACGGATCAGCAGGCTCAGAGCCAAGTTGCAAAATCGGAGCTTGAAAGCCCCGCATGGCAGAAGGCTATTGCAGGCTGACCTCAACCTGAAACCCTCACGATGTGATATTTGTCGATACTAAGTACGAAGTACTCACGCGTACTCACGTTTATGTCACGAGAGAAGAAATCGGATCATCTGGCGCATGCGCGGGGAGGAATTGCGAAATCGGAGCTTGAAAGCCCATGCTTAATCATAACAGTCTTGAAAATCTAACAAGTATAGTATACAGCTCGAGATGCTCAGGGAGTGATGCTATTCATCTCTGTACAAAGCTCACGTCATTTAAATTTGTGCCGCTAAGCCGTATGCCCCTTCAGCCTCCGGACGCATATAAGACGTTGGGCTGAGCTGATGTCAACATGAGACCAGTATTACTCGATAACATACTAACATATAGCCAAACAGGACCACGGAATATATAAGTCAGACGAAAACAGCGGGCCTCACGACGATACAGTCACCAGAAATACAGAAGCAACCGAGAACAAACTACGCCTAAAACAATCACTACAATTCTAAATCATCGCAACACCACCTATATCCACGATGTTCATACGCGGAACGTATACGTGGAATTCCTTTCCAAACAGCGTTCTTGATGACTGTCGCGATAGTCCTTGCGAGAGTATGATTTTTGACTAACGTAACGTATCACTTCATGCATAAATAAAACCAGCAAGAATAACTGACCAACCACTGCAGACAAACTTCTTGCCGTCATTCATGGTTTTCACATGCCGAACGGCGTCCTGTTTGCGAGCAAAGACCACCCCACTATAAATTGTGTTAGTGGTGTGGGAGCGTTGAAACAGCTACAGGTACCGACCAGGTGACGCAAACGAAAGTTTGGTTGTGGAAGTTAAGGTGGGTATAATGGACATGCTGTATTGCTTCTGTCTCGGTGTAAAAGGCAGTAGGATGCGTACAGCCGCTGAACTTGCAAGCGAATAATTTCGAAGCCTGCGAGCCATGAATATCACGAACGTAGGCGTTGAATGTTTGACTGTGGGTGAGCTCGCTGATTAGGCAGTACACATGTTCTACTGGAAGCGGCGAGATACGCCGTGGCACGGGGGAGGAAGAGCCCTGAGAGCCCTGGGCCTGCTTGCAAAAAGCTTATTGGAGTAGATAGTGACCAAGGCTTTGGAATACGCACTCGCCCTTGAAGAGATGGCCTGCTGGACGTTGACTCGGCGGAATTGGCGGCCATGTGGCGTAGACTAGAGCTTGAGCCTTTGAATGATGTAGCTTTCAGCATATTATTTCATACGATTATTCAGACACGTACGATACTGGACGGGGCCAGGTGACGCTTCAAAAAGATTGGAATTCTGCAGAAAGTTGCCTCATAGTACAAAATCAGTCTGTCATTACAAGTGACATTATCATAGATATACCTGACAATTCCTGGGGGAGATATTCTCGAGACGAGGTGTGGTCTGAGAGATAGGATGACGGAGGAGCGGGGAGGTCTGGGAGATGAATTATAATTAACGTGACAGTGGCGAAAGACTCTGTTGAGCGCTAAGCATTAAGATACCACCGGTGACGTACAGTTTGTGCCAGCCCGGCTGGTCATATTGGTTGTGTTCGAAGGCCAGTACTGTGACCAAGGATTTTCAGGAACTTTCGGCCTATTATACCGGCGTTGAGTGGGTGAGAATGCCATGGGATCAAGATTGGCCAAGCTATCGTATAATGCCCAGACCCATATTTAAATGAAAAACGACCTGGGGAGTCAGCGCCAGTACCGTGCAAGCGCTGATTGGGCCTCCCCCAACAATATCTAGATTTCAGTCGCACCGCATATCGTAGTCACCCGCAGACCTGCCGCGCAATTTCTGTGATTGTTCGGCATGTTCCAAACCGTGAATGACGCCCGAACCGACGGCCCTTTGGCCCAATGATATTTATTCAAGGTAAGTAACCTAATTTCCATAGGACAGGCTTACTACTCACTGTCTGTCCCAGGGGCGTCCGCGTGGCAGTCTTCCAGCTTGAAGTTGTGTGGCGTGGCGATATTGTGGAGGATAGTGGCGTCATACCATCAGGCTACTAGATGATTAGTGGTATACTCAATGAAATATTCATAGAAGTATTCCACATCAGTTGTAATTACAGCAGTGCAATTGACCTCTGTTATGAAGGTCCGCAGCGCCACGCGTCGCGGACGCACGTGATACACACGGCATGGCGACGGAGATATCCGGGGGCATACGCAACTTGCCTGAGGGCAAGTAAGTAATCAGATTAGTATCAAGTTTGCTGAATCCGGTAAGATACCAATGGTACGTATTTGGCGAACCTAAAAATGTGATTGTCGCAACGCTACTGAACGTCTGCTAATAATTTAGGGCTCTCGTACTAGTCTCACTGCAATGCGCGTTGTTGTTTGCTATTCACACGTTCAACGCCCTCATTTGGGCGCCTTTTGTCTGAGCCATCGGTGAGAATTTTGTCTGGGGAACAAGCACAGGCCACGTATATATAGTGTTTGAGGGCCAATGAACTAATGTTTTCTAGGTAGCTGCGGGCCGACATTGAGTCATTCGACTAGAGGAGTCATAATTGCCGCCCCTCCCCATTGGATGCGATTTCCACTGATGTACGTGTCCCTGTCAGGTTTCGTCTGTTTTTCCTTCTTAAAAAACAAGATCAGCGAGCAGCTTACGGTAATACGCCTGAAGTGAACACGCCACTTAACCTGCCGCCGACAAGCTGAGTGTGGGGTGGCAGACTTCAATTGGGAGATAGAAATGTAGCCGAGCACCTGCCAGAGGATCGGACATCTCAGTTCGTACGCGCGCGGGCCGCGGCATCGCGCTCAGGGCAATGCTTCTCCCCAGTATCCAGTCTCAGGAACAGTTGGATCACCTGGCAGTAAACGGAAGCACCGCCTGGCGCTTTGGGCGTCTCACGAGGCCCCAGGATGTTCTAGCCCAGATTAGAGCTGGGCGGTTTTCTACGATGTGAGTGTGATTTATTGCTCAGCCGTGCAATTGCCACTTTCACGATCCTACCAACTGCAAGCTCTAACTCTGAGTCAAGAGCAAACTATAAAGCAGCAATTGGCTGGGATGCGGGTGACATACCCGGTACAAATACACGTCCAATACTCTGAAGTATCACAACGGTCGGAATCAAATAACACCCGCGCGATGAAGAGAAACTCCTGGGCCGGATGATAACATCACTACTAATATACGTCTCCTAGGCCAGACGAATCCCGATTCCCTACGTCCAGCGGCTACGGCACTACACGTGGCCCAAGTACTATCTTCGATAACTTAAAAACTTCATTGATCCGGATATCCACCGGAGGGTGTGGGGAGCGGGGGCGGGGGAGGGGTAAGGGTCTACTACTACTTTTCCAACATGACCCATGATATAACCCTGCACAGTGCAGGCGCCTCCAGGCCCACTAACGTTGTACACTGCGGAAAATCTGTACATGCCGTAAAAACAGCTGCCCTTGGTTATTATATGAAGCGGTCAGCTTATCGCAGGAAATGCTAAGACAATAACCAAATATCACTAGTGTTGACTAGAGGGGGGAGGAACTTAATAGGTACATGCAGTATGTGTAAGCCTAGCTTGGCGTCGAATAAAATGATGAGAAAAAAGATGTTTATGTTTATCGTATATATCCTCCGCAAAGGTGCCCGAAGGAACCTCAGTTTCCTCAAACAATTTTTATAGAATTGCAAACTCTATAAAATGACGAAGGGAGCACTAATGAAGACGATAAAATGAAGTAATGAATTAAATAGGATGAATGAAAGACAAAATGATGCAAGGTAGGACTACTAGCGACTTGGCAAGGAGGGGGCATGTGCCGTTGTCTTTTTGAGTCAAACCATATTGTTATCAACGCCATCGATAAGCTTGACACTAAATTTGTAGAACATCAATACACTATTAACTACGACGACTCGGGAGCTCGAAGGACTCATTAGAGCGAATGAACTCTGAGAATAGCTGATGTATATTAGGATTTTATGCGGCGTATTGTAGTCATACAGAAGTGAGCAAATAGAATGGGATGGACCGAGAAGCGATTATGACATACATGTAACTCCCCCTTCTCCTAAAATATTACGACAGGTCATTAAAACGGACGGTAATGATACAATGCACCAGGCAGACAACGACAGCAAAAAAGCAAATGATCACAGCATGAAGACAACAAAACAGACTCATACGTCTCCACCGTTCTCCTTCATTATCTCCTCGTCATCAGACCATACCGCTGCAGGAGATATTTTGACCTCCATCAGTATGTCCATGTCGAGGTCTCCTTTCAGGTTATTGTCAGGAATGTTACCAGCATGGGCGCTCGGCAATAGAGCTCCACGCCCCATGGGAAGAATGAATGATGATTTGCGAGCTGGATTGGCGCGGAGAGATCCAGGATGATATGCAGGACGAGGCGGGTCGGCGGCTATGGGTGAAGACAGATAGACGTCTTCTGTGGATGTAATAGGTGCAGATGGCGTATATGGGCCTCTGGGAAGGTCTACGTGAAGAGTGGGAACGGTGGGTAGTGGGGTTGTAGGGGCCGGAAAAGACGGGGGGTCCTTAGGGCTGCTCACAGTTTTGCGTCTGACGTGGAGGTATTGAGGGTTGTGTTGACAACAGACAGGATCTACGTACCTGGCCATTTTGGGCCGCGCCGCGCTTTGCAACGCTTCGAAGAATGTGCCGTCTCTAGGACTAGCACTGCGTAGCGCACTTCTCGCTGCGTCGTTTGCGTTTCTCGCGGGAGACTTGATCGAGCTGATGGGTGAAGTGGCTATGGTCAACGATGAGCGTCGCTTGCGGGTCCGACGGGGGGTGCCAGGGTGTACATTGATCTGCAAGGGCGAGAACGACTCGTAGTCACGGGGCTGGGAGGCGAGAGTCAATCCGGCAGTGAAGAATGCGGAATAGGACATGGTTCAAAGCGTTGAAGCTATGTAACAAGAACTCGGAGATTGTTGGGGTGGGTGTTAGGATAGGTGGTGGCTGAGATGATATTCTTATAGTGGAGAATGGCGGAGGCGTCGTCAAGGGCGATGCATGAAACAAGAGCACAAGGGGGCGGGGCTGAACCGTGACCGTGACGACGCCCCGCCCTTAGATCGCGCCTAGTACTGCCCATCACCGGCAGAATCCGCTCAGCGACCTGCGGGTACTAATAATGCCGGAAATCCCGCCCGTTTGTAGTAAACATGACCAAACTAAGTCCATCCCGAACTCGACTCAAGTCCCGTATCTGGATTGCGGCTTGCCGGAGCGTGCCGAGAGGCTCATCTCACTTTGTGGCAAAGATGCCCAACATGACATGGACTGATTGGAAACCACCTGCCCATCAGTATAGCAGATAAATACATACGCTTTCATACCTCAGGACCTGTGGATTATGTACCTTGTGAGTCGGAGCGGCGGGCCCGTTAGGTCGCGTATACTTAGGGACGTTGAGCATTTTACGAGTCGATCACTGTCAGGTAGTCATAGTAAGCTGATCATAGAGCTTTCGGCATACGGCGGGTAGCGTACGTCTTATGTTGCATTACTACCGTATCGCGACCGTCATCTTCTCTGATGCAAGGCGAGTTAGCTCTGCGAATTCGAGCCCATTCTCTTTCGGCCACACGAGAAAATATTACATAAGCCCCATCATCTTTATTTTGGGCGGTGCCAAGCTCCCGACATAACCCTGATGCGTGCGATCAGTTCACTGCCGGTCTTCTTTGACTTCATACCCAACTTCGCTTTAAGATCTTCCCTGTCCTTTGTCGCCCTCCTTGTATAGCCCTGCTTTGTTTCGCCCACTGGCCTCGCTGGCGATCGGCTCCAAACGCTCGTTCCTTCTCTTGTATCTACCGCTCAGCAGGTGCTCCACCTTGGCTAAAACTCTTAAGGGAGCTTCCCGATAGGACTTGCCCATGGCCCCCCACGTAATTCTCTCCGTCCTTTTGGCTTTGTCAACTCGAGTCAACGCTGTGCCGATATTCGGAATAGGCAACACCAAATCACATGCAGCCGTCTCTATCCTGTCAACTGCTCAGACTGACCCATTTGTGAAACCTGCCAGGTGCGCTCTATATCGAGCCGTGGCACAGTATTTACGGGATTGACTGCTTTCAGATTTTCTCAAATAGCGTATTGCTCTCCGCAGGCCGTTCTCAGCTGGAATTGTGGTCCTGCATGTGACGCCCTTCCCGGTATCGAGCCGATTGCGGCTGGAGGAGGTACGATTCAGGCAATATCGGGCTTATTTATCACTCACACACAATCCGGAACAGACGATGGTCTTGTCCCCCGGTGTCAGTACGGCTCAAATATGCATTTCGAACTGACGTAGACAACCAATTATTCTTGGTCAGATTTCATTGTACATGACCCCACCGAACAATCGATCGTCGTCGCACATCAAGGCACCAACAGTACTAACCCGTGGGTGGCACGCTTCCTCACCGATAGCTTTATAATTGGCTGCCTGGTTTTAGCCTATCTGTTATAAACGACTTGGAATTCAACCTTGAGCCTCTCGACTCTACCCTTTTCCCCGGAGCAAGCTGTGCGCATTTTAAAATTTAGTCTCCGGTATTCCTGTCTGATTCCACCGTGGTAGCTTCCATCAAAACCCATGACGGATTTGCCCTGACATTTGCTCGGACTGCTGATGAGATATTGGGAAATGTCACTGCTGCCCTGCAGTCAAAGGGTGTGAACAAGGTTGAAATCCATGGACACAGTCTCGGTATGCTTATTCACATGAATTGTCCGTGGTTCTATTGGTGAATATTTCCCTCCTCTTCCACCAAACAGGTGCTGCGATTGCGGTTATGGATGCAGTGTTCCTGCGCCAGCATCTCGACCCTAGTGTTACCATTTCGACAACGGTATTTGGCCTTCCTCGCAGTGGAAATCAGGCTTGGGCCAACTTCGTCGATCAGAATGTACGTCTATGCAGCACAATATGCAGTTATAGCTTTTTCAACGGCCCTCTCTAGGCTCCGGGACTTACGCACATTCATAACAAGGTGAGTATCGCAATCTTGTTCGAGGAAAAATGTCTTGACAACCTACAATAGAATGACCCCGTCGGCAGGGTTCCGCCACGTGCCCTCGGTTTTCAACATTTTTCAGGAGAGATTCATATCCAAGCTAACTCCACCTCTGTGAATTGTCCAGGACAAGAGAACCAGGATTCGGTACTATATTTGGTATCTTCTCTGCCATGTTATTGACCTGATGATACGTTGCAGGAATGCGTGGATGGAGAAAATCTCTTGCACCTATCAGTCGATGATCACTTCGGTGGGTTTTGAAGCTATTAATCGAGTACGGTCACCTGACATATTGATGACTTATATTCCAGGCCCTTACTATGACAATATCTCTATGAGCGGTGATTTTTGCCCATTGTAGTCGACCATTATACCCAACTTCCAATAACTCACTGGGTCGTGCGTATGTTTAACAACTAATATTTCACGCGGGGAAAATCATTGTTACTGTTTTTGATCGGCTTTCGGATAACTCTGTTGCTACGATCAAATTCTCTGTTGGAGTATGCCATGAGCCTTTGATCGTCACCAGTGCCACCAGGTGTTTGCGACACCTTCGCAATTATCTCCCAGGCTGACAACTGGTTCACGGCGTTTGATGTCGCCATTTATCTCTAGAGAGCGTGACATAGTTATGATGCAGTCTAATTTGCCGAGAGCACATCGCAGATTACCAAGTTCGCGTGACATAGATAATCACACCGCTAACTTGAGACCGTGCAATAGAACTGGTGTCGATACGATAGTACAACAACACCAACAAACTCGCCATTCATGCAGTACAACATAGTTGCTCACCGAAAGAACTTAGAAGGATCCTTAGATAGAAACAACATCAGGGTCCCCGGATAAACTGCTTGTCCCATCGCTCGCCTTGCATTGAGCAGTACGTCGTCTCCTTCCACCATGTCCTTTGAAAAGCTTCTGGCTACCAACTTTCTCGTCGATGTTATTTTGCACCAACTCGGGATGTACGGCCCTCCCTGTTTGTGCCGGCTTTGCCGGATGCGAATGCCCAAACCCACCCTTTTTCCACCACGTCCAAATCGAATCTTATCCGGGACGAGGGTCAACGAAGACATGGCGTTCGCGAGGATGTCAGCTTCTGAGCTTCCAGCTGCGCGTGGGCGAGCAGAAGACGGGGAAAGGATAGTACTTGGTCCTGACATAATTTCGATGGTATTATCCAGGATGTCATCTCCCCTACCAGTCTTATGTGGTGGCCCCCGCTTCCCGTTAACTTTATGTTGACCAATCTCTTCAACATCCATCTCACTTCCTGTTCCACTTTCGCTCCTGATTTCGTCCTCGTTCTCACTTCCTCTCTCCATGTCGCGAACCTGGTCGCGTGATCTCCAGTTGCCACGATATAGACTTGCACCCTGACCCCATTTATGGAGCAACCCACCAATGCCTTTATTTGTGACTGAAAAAAAGAACTGTTTGGGATATCCATGAGATTGAATGAGGTGAAGGCGGCGCCCTTTGGGGGTCATGAAGAGTCGGGGACATGTCGCAAGATAACACGAGAACTGGCCAATATGTCAATTACGGGACCGAGGCTGAAAAGGAAACTCACAGTCTTCTCGCCCCGCTCCTTCTTCAGAGCTGTAATCGGGTCATGACACTCAGCGAAGTGCTATGCAGCACCACGGAGCAACGGAAATAATAACAAGGCACTAAACAGCAGTGCTGGCGTGGGACTAGTTCAAAGTGGACTCACCAACTCTAGGAACCTTGCCTCTGGAAAAACACTCTTACAGCGCTCATGCTCGCATACGTGAGTATGATATTTTGCATAATGTTCTTCAACCTCATGTGCCGATGAGAGCTGGGTAGGCTTATGCGGATACGAGCATGTTGGAGGCAGCGCGCAAGTACGAGATGTGTAAAGAGCGTCTGGAACAACTTTGAAAAGTTTCGAGGCAGGAGACGGGGGTGAGGAAGTGGATGAAAGCGACGACGATGGACTCGAACTGCGGGCTCGTTTGAAGCTCATCGTTACGCGAAATTACGTAACTCGCGTCGGGATTTAAACATGCCTCATGGCTGTTTTGCAGTGCGTCCCAAGTCCTAACCACTCTATGGAGACCCTTCCGTCTGAACTTGTTGTTAAGATATTCGAATGCCTTCCTATGACCACCCTCGCTACCATTGCACCTGTTTGCAGGCAATGGCGAGCCTTTACGACAAAGCTTCTGTATACATCTATAGATCATCCCGATTGGAAGCCTGAACGGGTCTCCATATGTCTTCACGCATTGTCTTCCAGTCACAACAGTACACTCTCTACCGTCGTTCGTCATCTTGACCTCCGTCTTTGGTCGATTGACCCCGCCTTTTCTCTCCTCCTGCTCGAGGCTCTCATACAAACAAAACATGTTGCGAAGCTCAGACTCTCCATGTCTGAGGCGTTTGCTCATCACTTTGAGGCTCATCTTCTTGAGCGTGGCATCATTGCTTTGGACTCAGTTGGCGAGGGCCAGCCGGAACTGTGGTCGGAGCAATTCTTGCCACAGCTCGAGGAGCTTGAGCTCTCTTCGGGGTACAAACCCTTTCAATTAGCGGCGGGTCGACCTGTTAGATGTGTGTCGTCACCCACGCACATGGAATATCACGCGCTTCAGTGTTTACTCCCCTACTTCCGACGGTCCCGGGGACCAGTACAGATCATGCACTTCAATCTTACGGGAAGGGATACAAACGCCGCCTCCAAGGCTCTCAGAATGACAGCCCGGATGCTACCGTACCTAACAGATGTTTTTTTCAATGTCTTTGTCAGCAGACGCGCCCACGTATGTTTTCTCTTCTACACACTAATCATCGCTTACCTGTAAGCTCACCAGAAATATAGTCCTGACCTTTTGGAGGATCTTTCTACCCTTTCATCCTTGCACTCTGTTGAGCTGCTGCTCTCCCGTAGCGCACGCTCGCCAGATCCATATCTTTTCTCCCATTTCGCGGCGCTCCATACCATCAAAGCCACCGCATGTCATCTAACACAAGTCATTATCGACACTATCCATTGGCGGTATCGTCCGCCTGACGACGACGACAGCGAGAGAGTCTATGGCTGGTCACCGCTGCCTTCGGATGTTCGCACCCATGACTGGTGGCTCGAGCAATACGGCGACTCCTTTTCCGCCCGTGCAGCCATGCTCGTTCTGTGGGAAGATAGCGAGTGCTACATTCCATTGCAACACGATATCGGCAGGAGCATATCACCAACTGATCATATGAACATTCAACAAATATGAGCAAATGTCACGTATGTATTTATCAGTGTATTTCTGGTCAATATCGCACCATGTATCATCCGATGTATCCTTGACTTCATTAACATTTGTAACAGTAACTCAGCCATATGTGTATTTATCACAGGATCACAAATTGATGACGCTAATCCTGATTTTGAACCAGATGCACATGAGCTCTGATTTAGAATAAACATGGGTTATACTTATACCCGTAGGGAGAACGTTATTGGCGAAACACCATGTTGCAGAAAATCATATCCTTAGGGAAACTAATGTTCGGTGCAGTCACCGCGTTTTAAGGGTTGGTAATTGTAGTCTGAGAACCTGAAAATTAGTCAGTTTATGTTGGTGCTCGGCAAAAGAGTAGGTGAGGTACGCAGATCTCCAAATAGGTCTGACCAACCCTAGGATGCGTGCACATTAGATACGCACGTCATTGATTGTGTATCTGAGTGCATCACCTATTCGGATGTGTAAATACCCTAGTGAATCATATTATAAGTGAGCCTCATTGTCAGGTGCCAACCTTGCAGGAACGGCCTCGCGCATATAGTCTACTTGGAGCGCAGTGACCTACAGGCACACCTGCTTGTAACAGGTAATTGTATTCCAAACCAGTATGAGATAATTTAACCCACAGACATATATTAAAATAAACAGAGATAATATTATTTGAAACCAATACAAAAAACAGTCACACACATTCTCGACAGCGTCCCCACTCCCCCTTGTCTCTATATCCCATATATGCGTCGTCTGTGCGCGCACGTCAGCATCAGTGTCCGCGTCATAGCAGCACCGCACCTTATTCCAGGACCAGACATGATAAGCCGCCCGTCGCCGGAAAATTCAAGCGAATAGATTTCCTCCTGGTGCCCCTCGAACACGGTGTGGATGGGCTTCTTTGCGACATGCTAGACCTGCGAAAGCAGAAAAAAAAGAGGCAAAGTCAGCACCCATCACCGCACCCCGCCCGCTCCCCCGCCCTCGCGAACACGTCGCGCCACTCATGCGTATCTGTTTATCCTCAGCAACCATCATGAGGAGCTTCCCGCCGGGGCTAAATCGCATGCTGCGGATATACAGGTCCCCGAGCTTCGCGCCGCGGCGTCATCGACCAGCATCTCGAGCGAGGCGACAAAAACCAAAAAAAACGAATATGAATCTGACCAACACCGCATCAGCCCAACCACACAGAAAGAGAGACACAAAACTGCGGCACACCCTTGTTCCGCACCACGTCTTCGTGCCCGTCTTCGAGTTGTGCGATGCACGGCGTGTGCGTGTGCGCGTAGCACCCTGTGGGTCAGTCAGCATGCGGCGTGGGAGGGCGAGGGACGCACCCTTCACTCGGTTGCCCCCCCTGTTCTCGCGTTGTCACAAGCCTATGGTATCAATTGCCAACGCAGAGTACCGATTGTTGAGCTGACTGACTCTGAGGCAGGGATCAACAGTCGAGAAGGATGTTATTATAGCCGCCAGAGGCACACCGCGAGTGGGTTGTGGTGGTAGGAGTGAAAGCGACGGAGTCTGAAACAAAATGAACTTACAAGTACAAGTAGTACTAGTACTTAGTACTATTAGTATATTAGTACGAGCATCGGCGCTGTTACATAAAAATATTTTCTAAGTTCATTTGGTGAATGTATAGCTCCCCGGATGCATTCTGGGTTGACCTCACATGGTCAAAGCACGTTTGAGAGCAATTGCTAGCAAGCACTCAACCAATTGGCACTAAAGCTTGTCATCGAGGATGGAGGGTGACCAGAATCCGATACCTTTGAGGTAGGACACATGGTCGATTAGATTTGATGTCACTCCCGGGTATTTGGACGTTCACCTTGCCGGGATCATCGTGGAATCTGATTACTAACTAGTACCTTGCTTTATGTAACCCTGTCTCAAACCATATCGGATCAGGATATGTATTCCGACCACAAACACCAAGCCCTAAAACGCGGTGAGTGGCTTATTAGAGTATATTAGTTTGTAGTATATATTATGTATGATAATATGAGATTATCGTATAATATTGCCGCCCAGGGAAATAATCTTTTCCACAGTTATTAGATGCACGTGACTGACGCGTGTTTAGGACCATATATTCCGAACACGCTGCTCCATCCTCGCTGCTCTCCTTATGCCTCCTGTCAACCTCCACCAGCGAAAGACTCTTCTTGCCACTGTTGTGCCCCTCCTCCTCCTGCAACAACGTACTCCTGGCTCTGGAATTCACCCCTCTGGCACCACAACCGCTGAACCGACCCATGACCTGACACCTGACGACACACTCTCCATCTCAGTCGTCTGCAGTTCTTTGCCCAAAGTGGTCCCACACCCAGAACAGGGGGGCGAGCGGATAACGCCGGAGTACCTCTGGCAGATGAGTGAGGCCGAGTGCATCTGGAGGTTCAGGTGAGTATACACTACACGTGAATGCTTGAACAAACTCACAAAAACCACATTAGGTTTACAGCAGGGGAACTTCAGCTCCTTGCGGATCTTTTGCAGCTCCCGAAACCTCTCATCACAGCTGCCGGGAGCCGTGCAAGTGCCCTTGAGGCGATCTCACTTCTTTGTGCACGCCTGCGGAGCCCAGAGGACCAGTGGTCCTTATGCACAAAGTACCACCGTCCTCAGTCCACTATCTCCCAAATCACCAACGAGACGGCCTCTTTCATCAATGCTTGGTGGGGCTTTCTCCTTGACTGGGACCGGCATGGGCTTTTGTCCCCGGAGAAGCTGGGCGAGTACGCCGATGCCCTTTATGATTTCGGAGCACCCTGTCGCAGCGTCTACGGCTTCATCGATTGCACGATCCGGCAGACATGCCGGCCAGGGATGTATCAGGAGGTTGCCTACACCAGTTACAAGAAATGTCATGGCATGAAGTTTCAGGGGGTTATCGTCCCCAACGGGTTGTTCGTTGTTGGGGGGTCATGGCGGTAGGAAGGAGTTGCAATTTGGAAAGTGTCGGACATTGAATTGACTTACCAAATCTCATTATTGCACGCACATGCGGCCCAAACCCTAGAGCCGTTTTCCACAGCGCTAGACGATGTGATGGTTCTTTGCTGTGCTCACAATGATTTGCTTGTGCTAACTTAGTAAGTGAATTTGTCATCTCAAGACTCGAGGCAGTCGGCGTGCTACGGTGACTTGGACTGCTGCTTTTGGGTAGATTAATTTAAGTGCCCAAATGTACTTAATTTTGGTGTTAGCTAAAATTATTTCCCTGACACTGATTTTGGGGTGCAAAAAGTACTTATTTTAAGTGCCCGCTATTCCTACAGTGAATAGACAAAGGAACGACTTATAATTAGTACCGGCTTCTATTAAGGCAGCGACTGAAGGTCGCTGCTAGACATTGAATCTACCCCGGACTATTATTCTACTCCGACCTATAGAGCGTGACACTCAATGCGCATCTAGCTGGCCCATACAGGGCCCCACAGAATGATGCTGGAGTCCTGAAGGAAAGCTCACTGCTCCAGCATCTCGAGTGGTATGCGATTCAGCCTGGGTCATGGGAAGGGGATGCACCCGGGGATTGTTATTTCCAGGTTTACGGTGATTCAGCTTATGGGGTGAGCCCCTTTATCGTGAGTCCCTATTCCACCGTGAATGCGCTTACCCCAGAACAACGTGCATGGAACACGGCAATGGGTGGGGTACGGATATCCGTGGAGCACGGCTTCGGCCTTGTGTTGCAAGATTGGCTGTTCCTCCATGCCTTTTGGAAGCACAAGATATGGGGGAATGCGTGTGGCATCATGTACCGCATTGGTGTTCTCCTCACAAATGCACATTCGTGCTTGGAGCCGAATCAGACTTCCCTTCGTTATTCATGTCCTCCCCCTTTCCTCCAAGAATACTTCCATGAATAGTCATGTTCTCTAGCAGTTTATGCATGTATGCCACCCCTGTCCCTGTTTGTAGATCCAACAAACAATTTTTAGGTCTTTTTTTTTTTAAGAAAACCTTTTTTTTTGTCAAGAAAAAATTATTTTGTCAAATTTGTCAAGAAAACAAACTTTTGGGCCAAGAAAACAATACTTTGCAAGTGAGACATCTCAAACTAATTATTTTTTTTTCAAGAAAACCTTTTTTTTTGCCAAGAAACAAATAATTTGTCAATTTTGTCCAAGAAAACAATACTTTGCAAGTGAGACATCTCAAACTAATTAAGGAGCCCCTGCCGCAAGATATCCAGGAGCACTGTGCTTGTCCTCTCCTGCTGGTCATTCGCATGACGTGTCTCCTCAAGGAGCGCCTGGCGTGCCTTCCTCTCCTCCTCACGTTCCGCCTCATGCAACTTGCGGTCCTCTTCGCGCATCTTGCGTGTCTCTGCACGTGCTTCCTCCAGGAGCTCGACCAGTCGTGTAGTTTCAGTCCTCCGCCTCCCTCCTACACAGGAACGTTTCCGTCCGAAGCTCTCACAGGTATCTGTCCTAGATATGCTCGCCAATTGACTGCCATCATTCTCCTTCTCAGAAATCCCAACCGATCGAGATGGGGAGCGTCCTCGCTTCTGCCTAGGTCGCTGGCATATCACCATGGCGTCTCGCATAGTCTCTCCCGCATTCTTCGCCGCGTTCTGAACCTATTGATTAGATAGTTAGTAGCCAATAAATATCATGAACAAAGCCCTTCACTCACCTGTTTTTCGCGCTCCTTCTGCTCCTCCCTGGTCCCTTTCGCCTCCAACTCGAGATGCTGCATGGCATCCAGCTTCCCTGAGAGCGAGGCGAACAGGGCTGGATCGCGCTCCCACTCTTTACCAAGAGCAGACCGGGGAGTCTTCTTTTTTCCCCCCTACTCTCTTCTAGTCAGCGTGCAATTTAGATAAAATAATTATGCTAGGATGCACCTCCACCCAAGCGAGCAGGGATGCCACTTTGTTCTTGAGTGTGTCTGGCTCACGGTTCAGGCAAGACCCACTCTCTTGCATGCGCCTGGCCACTTCTTTCCAGTGTTCACCCAGCTTTGCCCGTGGTCCCATGTATGGGTTGACCTCGATCACAGCACAGAGAAGTTGGTCGAGGTCATGCAAAGAAAAGGCTTCACGTGCCTTGTGTGAAGATATGGGTTGTGACCCTAGCACACCTGACGCATCCAACCCGGTGTTCGATGACTCGTCAGGTGTGCTAGGGGGTGCAGCGACCGAGGTAACGAGGGAGAGGGCGACAGCCGGTGGATGGGGCGCATTAGTAGAGTTAGAGAAAAGGGCGGGACTGAGCCTTTCCTCAATCCCACCTGCTTGTCACGCGATTGGAGTGCTAGGGGTGTTATAAAAGACAGCGGGCGGGATTGGCTGCATACTCACATGCGATGCGGTGGTGGGCTGGAATGGACGCATGGGTGTGGGCTGGAGTGGACGCGACATTGCTAATATTTTCTCACGCGCCTGTAGGATAGGATTAGCAGTTCGGCGTACTCCGCAACTACTATATATTACAAACTAATATTGTCTATTGTAAACAACGTAACTTAGAATCACTGCGTTTAGAGCGGTAAAATTTGAAAATGGAACATTGCTGAATGTCCCTGAGTGGCTCACCTATTCAGGCAATGAGATAGACTGTCTATTGCAACCTTAGAATAATCCAACTAGATGATATGTACATTCCTTTTCAACTTTACGAGCAGCCCTGGAATCTGGTTTCCCAGGCAGACCCATAAGTGTGCCAGTGGACTGAAAAAGCAGTGGTGAGGTCAAGTGTCAGTTGCTTTAGAGTGATGATAATGGAATAGGAATTTAAATTTGTAACTTGAAGTTCTGAGGCTGAGAGTGAGGAAGAAATGAGGATAGTCCAGTACGGCTTATAACTCGAAGCTGGCAAGGAATAAAGTCATAAAATCATGTTTTATTTGTTTGTAGAATTCAACTATTTAAACAGTGTAGAATAGGAGTGGATGATCATGTGAATATGATGGTGCTAAGAGTTTAGGGTCAAAATGATGTCAATCATGATGCAATAGCTCCTAAATGGATATGGAATGGATGATGTCAGACCTGTAGAATGACGACTTGACTCAATAATAATTTTGTGGAAATGATTCTTGGCTCCGTGGTATGCATATATGCACCTTGACTCATTGTACACATATATGCGCCTCGGCTCTGTTATGTTTATAGTTAGATAATTCAGAATAAATATTATACTGAACTCAAAGAGTAATGGTGCGTGTTGTGCACCCCATGTGCAGGGTATATGCACAGGCTGACTAAGCCCAGTGGAGTGGGTTCTGGTCACGTGACTTGGTCGAGGAGGAAACGAATGAGAACAGAGGAAGGAGGGATCCGAAGCGTTCGCTTTTGGAACAGTGTAGTGTAACCAATGATAGTTGACTCTCAACAAAGAATTAGAGAAAACTATCTAGAACTAAGCTCTATAGCAATCAAACATGCATACAGGTACTTCAGAGGGGAAACAGGATTTTTCTGGATTATTTTAGTGTACATTTGGTAGTAGCTACTTATATTGAAATGTCAGTAACTACTGGTATTCGAAATGGTGAGAGAATGGGTTGAGATAGTGTACTTTGATATGGGAAATGCTCCACAGGCTGCATAATAACATACAAAATCATGTGAATATGATGGTGCTAGGAGTTTAGGGTCAAAACAATGTCAATCATGATGCAATAGCTCCTAATTGGATATCATGATGGAATGGATGATGTCAGACCTGTAGAATGACCTGATAATAAATTTGTGGAAATGATTCTCAGCTCGGTGGTATGCATATATGCACCTTGACTCGTTGTACACATATATGTTCTTCAACTTGACTTGAAATAATGGGAAATATGATGAGATTGATAGGGAATGATCCATAATGATGAGAATGAGATAATAAAATTGTTCTGACTGAGATATGTCCTTTCCTTCTCAAATAACATGGACTAATCTCACATCTGAATAGTCAACCTCGCCAGGCTATCGAGATTCCTGACCTGTCATGGGCTGGGTTAGCCATGAGCAGGTGGTTTTGACTTAGAGAGATGTCTTCAATATTCTCAGTACTTACTTGGGATTATGTTTCTGTAAGGATAACAAGACTGTATGAAGACACTGTGTACATGTAAGCAAGATAACAACAAAAGGTAAGTAAGGGATTGTCAAGATTGGTTTTTAGGCGTTAATATCGTGTATTAGTGAACACAGCGAATGCCCGAATAACTTGTGCGAATAAGTATGCCGTTCGGCGAATAGGTGAACCAATAAATGTTCACAAGATAAGAGGGCTGCCCGAGTGGAGCTCGCCCTATCTACAGTTGTAGCGAAATAGCCCGTGGCACTTGACGATGTAACGTACAAGGTGTCACGGAAGGGTTGTCTAAGTAGCGACAATCCCTTTGCCGGCGAAGGTGCTCCTTCGGAGCCCTTCACCGTCAGCACAGAAAATAGTTCGAAGGCTAAGGTAACGAAGATGAAGTATGAGAACTCACCAGTGATACCTAAGTCCTCTTCTGGTTGAAGATAGAAATCTCCAGGAGAAGGCTCAAAACGATGATCACAGTGAGGTCAAGTTTGCACAAGATGGACAACGTATGATAATTGAACTGGAGAATATACATGCGAATGTGAACTACTTATATCGAATGCTCGTAAGGTATCAGCGAATAGGAAAGAGGCCGTCATGAGTCAGGGTTGGATAGGGGTGTGCAGTCATGATACTAAGTAGATGGAATAAACATACAATAGAGTGAGGGAAGAGTGCGAACATGAAACGACGGAGAGTAAAGGTGGCGAAGGCACCTATGTATGAAACCATGTCTTGGGACCCGCATACATGCTACCCTGCACGGACTCTTCGTCTACTGGGTTGATCCCGCACGACCTACGGAAGGGACGTCCCGCGAACACACTTTGGCCATATGAACACCCAAAGGGGTTGGATTAAGAAGATGATGGGGTTAGTGATGAACCATTGCGCCGGGTAAATGGTATCGATCGTATATGATGGCGTGCCTGCTGGCGAAATGTGCAAGCAGCGAATAGCGGTTCAGAGAATGGGGCGAACAGCGGATAGAGTGGATGTAGAGGAGGAGTGGTCGGAGGGTGAGGCGAACTCTGGCGAAGATGCTAGGGGGTGACGAGGGGGAACATAGAGGCAGTGGGGTAAGAGAAATAGACAGGTCATGACAGGGATATCTTGCCTCAGAGTTGCATGAGGGTGTCAAACCACTGAGGGAAGATAGCGTACAAGTAAACTACTTATAATATCACATTATATTGTTTTGGCAGTTTCGGCAAAAGGGTAAACAAAAGAGTGTCTTACTTTGAGCAAAGACAATAGACAGTATTAGTTTGTAGTATATATTACATATGATAATCACATATTATGTTACTATTATATTGCCACCCAGGGAAATAATATTTCCCACAGTTAGATGCACGTGACTGACACCTGTTTAGGACCATATATTCTGAACATGCTGCTCCATCCTCGCTGCTCCATATGCCTACTGTCAACCTCCACCAGTGAAAGTGTAAGGGCAACCCTAGCTGGCTGTGAATGTCACACCACCACACATCTGACAAGGGGAAATCCGAAGTATGTATAAATGAACTGAGTATACAAGAGAGGGGATTCTCACCTGACAAGGGGAAATCCAAAGAGAAAAGTCTAAGGACCCTCAATGTCAGCGAGCCTGTATTATACTATGCTCTGCAGCCAGGGACAACACTCGGCACTCGCCATCAACCCTGCATCCCCCTGACCTCTCTGACCCTTGATTGACCCTTGATGCCACCTACTATGCGAGTTGCTTGACTTCCAACACTGTTCCGAGAGCGGAAGTCGGAAAGTGGAGTGGAATTGGCAAAGTGAACAGAACTGGTGGAAGTTCTCCCAGAAGTGGAATCATTTCTGAAAGTGGAGTCAGAGATTGGAGCAGAACTGGAAGTGGAATTGGAAATGAAGTCAGAACTTGGCATGGTGTCGGAACTGGAAAACAGGGTGTCCCCTGACATCAGGCCCCATCTAGCGTGCTGTGTCCTCAAAGCATGGGACACGAGGGATTGAAAGGCCAGCAAACGGATTCGATGAGGGGCACCAGGGTGCATCCTGTAGAACTCTTGGAGTTTGTTCGGAGCAGAGACATCTTGCTCCGGGACCCATGAATTCTCCTCGTACCCATATCCTTCCCATTTCATGAGGAATTGGAGTTGTCATGAACCGGCTGTCTAGGATCCGTTCCACCACATAATGCTCTTCCCCATCTACAATTTCTGGTGGAGGTGGCAGATGAGCCTTCTGACCTGGAATTGGGTCCGCAAGTTCTGGGAGTAACTTCACTATGTTGAAGACGGGGTGGAGGTGGGACATGGATATTGGAAGTTGGAGGCGGTATGCATTCCGTCCAACCCTCCACATCACTGTGAAGGGCCCAAGGTAGCGGTGGGCAAGCTTCTGTGAAGGGTTTGTGGTGCGGATGTCACTTGCGTCTAAATATACCTTGTCACCGACTTGGTACTCCAGGGCAGGAACCTGATGTTGGTTGTAGTAGTACCTTGCCATGTCGTCTTTGGCCTTCGCAGGGCAGACTTGGCTTCCGAAAGGGTTGAGTCCATGCGGTCTTGGAACTGATTGACTGTCTCAAGTCGGGACTCTGCCTGGCATGGCTCGAAGCCCATCCATGGGTGTGGTCTGGAGTCAAGCATGAAGGGAGTCTTCTGTGTGGTGGAATGTACATGGTTGTTGTATTTGAATTCCGCCAGTGGAAGTAGCTCATCCCAGTCAGCCTGCCTCTCATTGACGAAAGAGGCGGAGATATTGATCTAGCTCCTGATTGACATGCACTGTCTGTCTTTCACCCTGCAGATGGTATGCTGTGGTGGCAGCCAGCTTTATTACAAGCAGGCGGTAGAGCTCCCGTGTCAGTTCCACAACAAACTGCGGACCTTGGTTGGAAACGACTTGCTTTGGGAGCCCATGCAACTTCCAGACATGTGCAAGGAACAGGCGGGCTGCTCCTAGGGCCATGATCATTGTGTGCATCAGAATGAAGTGGGACACCTTGCTTACCGAGTCCATTGTAGCTGTGAGACTCCGGGAGTTCAACACTGATGGTGTCCCAACGGGATTCCAGAATGGGGAGTGGATCAAGCTCTCCAATAGGCGGTTGCCGCTGTGCTTTGGTCCAGAGGCAAAGGTTGCACGTCTTCGTACTGTCCAATGTAGTGGGACATCTGAGGCCACCAGTAGTTCTGAGCGATGTTTTGAGAGTTCCACAAGTTGGAACTAGAAAGGACAATGGCTTCAACTTATATGTTGTGCCCCCAATGAACTATCGTCCTAAGTATTTTGGATTGCGAGTCGGAAGTCGGAAAGTATTGAACTAAACAGAAGTCAGAAGTTTGGTTGGAAGGTGGAAAGGCGGAAGGCGGAGAGACAGAGGTCTTGCAAAACTCGCTGTGCTAAGAACAGGAGATAAAGCGATGTATGGGAACTGCTGTTCAACCAGCATACTGTATAGTCTCGGATCAAGCTGTTCAACCAGCCTTTAAACTGTCTCCTTACTGTAAATTTGTATTCTGCATCAAAGGCCTTTAAAACAACCATTTATCGCCATCATAAAAATATCTAGTATCCTCATAAGGCCTATTCAAACCTCCCTCTAATTATCTATGAATTTTACTTAATTTTCCGAGGCTGTCTTCACTCAAACTCACTTATTTCTGTGCAGCAGAGTTGTGGATACACATGTCCCCACAACTCTGTTTCGGACTTCCGATTTCAAACTCCAACCGGACGCTCACTTTCGCTTGCGGATTGTGCACCTGTGGTCACCCACAAATCTGGTCAGGCGGCTCCTTCAGACTCAGCCTCTTTGTTTGAAAAGCCTAGTCATTTGCTTGTATAGCCGCAATGACTCTGACTCATTCCTGATGAATCAAGCCCTGATTGGTGGAAAACCCTGTGGAGTCACCAGTAGGAGTCATTTCAAGTCACTGTGAGTCATTATGAGTCAGACAGAACCTTCCCACACATTCTGAAAGCTTCTTCGTGACTCATTCCCCCATTCCATTAATAGATAGAAGGTTCTACCGCTTAGTTAAGCACCTGTACAATACGATATAAAAGGAGGCCCTTTTTGCCTGCCTTTCATCAGCCAATCTACCCATCTTCTATCCTACACATGACCTCATGTGACTTGCATCTTACTAAGCTGCTAAGCCCAGCTAGGGTTATTCACTTACTTTAGTGTCTAATTCTTTGTTAAGTAGTTACTTTACTGCTTAGCCACTTGGACTAATCCTCCGGGTGTAATTCTACAGAGTGAGTCTGTCAATTGAAAGTCTTGCCATTCACACTCCAATACCCAAGACGATCTGATCAGTTGATTTTCCTGATTAGAGACTTTCACAAGTCGCTTTGTTCACAAAACTCGTCCCTTGTTTTATTGCAGTGCGCTGGTAGATTATCAGGGCAGTCCATTTATAAACTCCCCTGCTAAGCACATTCCTTTATATTTTGGAATACGCTTGGACCCCAATAGTGTCCTTGAACCTACAGTCTTTTAGTTTATTGATCAGTGCTGCTAAGAAACATATTGCCTTCCATCCGTATTAGCTTGGACTAGTTCTTACATGGATTGCAACCAAGGTACAAATATTAAATTATTTCCGGAGTTGTGCTGCAGCATTGTTTGATATTCTTTGAGTTTCATAAATGACACGTTCTGATAGATTGAAGTGTTAGAATAACACCAAAGCCTTGAAGGGTTCCAAAACAAGTGAAGGAAATCACGTATCGAAGGTGATTATCTGATTGCAGAATAACGAGCATACATGAGGGGCTTTTATACAAAGAGCGGAGACAACATGTAATGGTGTAGTACTAAGCAAATTCCAGAGGGAGCAGAAGTCGGATAGACATATGGGGTAAATAACTAATTGGGAACAAGGGGACTACAAGGGGGGTGCAGGGTAGGGTAGAACAATGGCAAAAGAACAAGGGGTCGGAAAGTATCTCTGACATAAAGAAACAACAAGACTCCAAAGGGGCAGACATATGGTCTTGCTGTGCTGTGAGGTGAGTCTGGTGGGTCCAAGAAATAGAGTCAAAAGAACAAGGAATAAAACAATGAGCGGAATGTCAGAATTATCGGAGGGTCGGAATATGAGCGGAAGTGAGTGTCGGAAGTTGGAAATGCATGGTCCTAACAAGCGACTAACTCCAGTGTCTTCCACCTGCCAGTGTGCCCTGTGACCTGGGTGTCATGGTGTTGGGACACGATGCGGCGGCGGAGGTCTGCCCCATCCGGAACATAGATCTTGCCCCTGAAGTGGAGCAGGCCATCACATTCCGACCACTCCGCTGCCCGCACTGACCGTAAGTGTCCTTTCCACAGCTCCTCCACCGCCTTCACTACCAATTCCTCCTTCTCTCCATTCCGGTACTGCCTCCAGATGTCTTGGAGCATTTCCACTTCCACCCCAACTGCGGTGACTCCTTTGAGGGCGCAGATTGCAAAGAGGCTTGGGTGGAGCAACGTCATGTTGGCATTGTCTCCGCTTCCACTTCCATGATCCGTGCAGGGGGATAGGGTATCGGGTTTGCCCATGGTGCGGCCAGGGTGGTGGTGGAGCTTGAAGTCAAACTGAGACAGGTGTAGGGACCACCCACCGTGCTTGTTGTTGGTTCAATTTCTTGGATGTGCAGAAGTACTCAAGGTTCTTGTGGTCTGTCCAGATCTTGAACGGGCACAGAGCACCCTCGAGGAAGTGTCACCACTCCTCTAGTGCTTGGATGATTGCCAGCATCTCCTTGTCATGGATCTTGTAGTTCCACTCCACTGGACTAAGGATTTTGGAAAAGAAGGCAGTCAGGTGCCACCTTCCGCCATCCTCTGACAACTGCTGTGACAAGACCGCTCCAGTGGCTGCATCGGAAGAATTCGCTTCAACTCAGTAAGGGAAAGAGTCGTCGGGAAAGATCAAGACCAGGGTGGAAGTGACCAGCTCTTTGAGTTTGTCAAAGGAGGCCTGTTCCAGTTCCCCCCACCGCCATCCAATGTCCTTTTTGGTGAGGTCAAAGAGGGCGTGGGCATGGCAGGAGAAGTCCTTGATGAACCACCGGTAGAAATTGACGAACCCGACAAAGGACTGGACTTCTTTCTTGTTTTGCAGCGTAGGCCATTCAGACACGCCAGAAACCTTGACTGGGTCCATCTCCACCATTCCTTCCGACACGATCACCCCAAGATACTCTATCTGTGTCCATTCAAATTCACACTTCTCTGGCTTGCCACACAGGTTGTACTCCCGGAGCCGTTCTAGCACTCTCTGCACAATCTCCCGATGTTCCGGGAGTGTCTTTGTGAAGATGAGGATGTCATCAAGGTAGACGCAGATGACCCCTTCCACTATCATGTCATGGAAGATGTCATTCATCATTGTCTGGAACATGGCAGGACTATTGGTGAGGCCAAAGAACATGACTGTCATGACCCATCTATTTTCCTTACCTCGCTGTCTCTACGTTCCCCCTCATCGCTCCTCCTGCAGCTTCGCCTGAGTTCGCCCTACACTTAGACCATTCCTCCTCTATGTTCACATTCGCTCTTCGCCGCATTTGCCGAATGACCATTCACTGCTCGCATCATTCACCAGTAAGTATGCCATCAAACACGATCGACACCCTCTACCCGGCATGATGGTTCATCACTGGCCCCATCATCTTCCCGATCCAACCCCTTTAGGTGTTTGTATGGCCGGAATGCATTCGCGGAACATCCTACCCGTAGGTCATGTGGGATCAACCCAACAGATGAAGAGTCCATGCAGGGTAGCGTATATGCAGGTCCTAAGGCGTGTTTTTGTACATAAGTACCTTCGTCCCCTTTCCTCCCTGTTATTTCATGTTCGCACTGCTCTTCCATTCTATTGTATCTGTGTTTCATCTATTTGTATCATGACTACGCACCCCTATCCAACCCTGACTCAAGACGGCCTCTTTCCTATTCGCTAGCATCCTATGAGCATTCGATATAAGTAGTCTACATTCGCATGTATATTTCCCAGTTCAATTATCATATGTCCATCTTGTGCAAAACTTGACCTCACTGTGATCATCATCTTGAGCCCTCTCCTGTAGATTTCTATCTTCGACCAGAGGAGGACTTAAGCACCACTGGTGAGTTTTCGTACTTCACCTTCATTACCTTAGTCTTCGAACTATTATCTGTGCTGTCGGCGAAGGGCTCCGAAGGAGTGCCTTCACCGGTGAAAGGATTGTTGCCACTTAAACAACCTTTCCGTGACACCTTGCACGTTACATTGTCAAGTGCCACAGGCTATTTTCACTATGACTGTAGATAGGGTGAGCTCTGTTCGGGCAGCCCTCTTACCTTCTGAACATTTATTGGTTCACCTTATTCGCTGGACAGCACACTTATTCACACAAGTTATTCGGGCATTCGCTGTGTTCACTAATACACAATATTAATGTCTAAAAACCAATCTTGACAATGACCTGCGGCTCGAAGAGTCCTCGGTTGGTGCAGAAGGCAGCCTTCCACTTGTCTCCCTCACAGATATGAACATTGTTGAAACCCCAGTGGACATCCAGCTTAGTGAAGTACCTTGCACCACAGAGTTGTTTTATCAGTTCGGAAATGAATGGAATGGGGTACCGATTCTTGATTGTGATCACATTCATGGCTCGGTAATCCTACATGAGTCTGAGAGAGCTGTCCTTCTTCTTGATGAAGAACACCGGAGATGCCATGGTGTCAAGATTGGTTTTTAGGCGTTAATATCGTGTATTAGTGAACACAGTGAATGCCCAAATGACTTGTGCGAATAAGTATGCCGTTCGGCAAATGCGTGAACCAATGAATGTTCACAAGATAGGAGGGTTTCCCAAACGGGGCATGCCCTATCTGCAGTCGTAGCGAAATGGCCCGTGGCACTTGACGATACAACGTGCAAGGTGTCACGGAAGGGCTGTCTAAGTAGCGACAATCCCTTCGCCAACAGCGCAGAAAATAGTTCGAAGGCTTATGGTAACGAAGATGAAGTATGAGAACTCACCAGTGATGCCTAAGTCCTCTGCTGGTTGAAGATAGAAATCTCCAAGAGAAGGCTTAAGACGATGATCACAGTGAGGTCAAGTTTGCACAAGATGGACGACGTATGATAATTGAACTGGAGAATATACATGCGAATGTGAACTACTTATATCGAATGCTCGTAAGGCATCAGCGAATAGGAAAGAGGCCGTCACGAGTCAGGGTTGGATAGGGGTGCGCAGTCATGATACTAAGTAGATGGAATAAACATACAATAGAGTGAGGGAAGAGTGCGAACATGAAACGACGGAGAGTAAAGGTGGTGAAGGCATTCATGTACAAAACCATGTCTTGGGACCCGCATACATGCTACCCTGCACGGACTCTTCGTCTACTGGGTTGATCCCGCACGACCTACGGAAGGGATGTCCTGCGAACACACTTTGGCCATATAAACACCCAAAGGGGTTGGATTAAGAAGGTGATGGGGTTAGTGATGAACCATCTTGCCGGGTAAATGGTATTGATCTTTTTTTTGATGGCGTGCCTGCTGGCGAAATGCACGAGCAGCGAATAGTGGTTTGGAGAAATGCGAGGAATGGCGAACGGGAATGACATAGGGGAGAAGTGGTTGAAGTGGAGGGCAAAGCCGAGCGAACACGGGAGAGGAGTGGCGAAAGGGGAAATGGGGATAACAAGGTCCAGGAAATACAGAAGTCATGACAGTCCGATCATAGGAACACCATCGCAAGAGGGTTGAGCAGAGGAGGTGATAGGCCCAGCGATGACTGCTAAGTTAGTTCAGGGACGTTGATCGTGCTTCGACGGCGTGGCCATGGTAAATGGCGCGAACAGCGAGGATCGGCTGCCGAACACGGCAAGGGCGGTCAGAACGAACACGAAGGTGGAGTGAGAAAATAGGAGAACTGAGCATCTGAGTATGGGAAATAAATGCGTCATGACACATGGGTGACTTGGAGGGGCGGATCCTCCCTGTACAGAGGTTCTCCATGAGGAATGCATTGAGCTCTACCTGCTCCCTAGGTGACAGTGGGTAGACCTTACAGTTGGTGTGCTTTGACCCAGGCTCCAACTTGATGGCATGGTCCCACAGCTTCTATGGAGGCAGGGCATCAAATGACTCCTTGGCAAAGACATCCTCAAACTCCCACAGGTACTCTGGAATCTCCACCTCCACTTTATCAGGCTTCCTGGAGGCTTCCGCAAGGTGTTGCGAAATGTTTCCGGTGGCGTGGACGTGTTCTGCTTCTGGTGGAAGATTTACGTATGGCAAGCACTCCCCTTCCGCCAGAGTGTCTTCCGGGCCGAGTCAGATGATGTCGGAGTTGGAATTGGAATAGGGAGTGGGAGCTGGTTCACATTCTGCTTCCGAATCTTCTTCCACAAGCAATGGGTGAGGGCCAGAATGACATGTCTGTATGAGCTGTTCGGTCTTCCGCCGCTCTTGACACTCCCTCCACACTTCCAACCTGCACATGTGACACTTGGTTGGGCATTGACTCATCAGCACCTTCCGAGTCTGCTGTCAAGATTGGTTTTTAGGCGTTAATATTGTGTATTAGTGAACACAGCGAATGCCCAAATGACTTGTGCGAATAAGTATGCCGTTCGGCGAATAGATGAACCAATAAATGTTCACAAGATAAGAGGGCTGCCCGAACGGGGCTCACCCTATCTACAGTCGTAGTGAAATAGCCTGTGGTACTTGACGATGTAACATGCAAGGTCTCACGGAAGGGCTGTCTAAGTCTCGACAATCCCTTCGCCGGCGAAGGTGCTCCTTCGGAGCTGTGTAGGAACCAGCTTTCTAGTTTAAAAATCTCGAAAAAAGCAATAAAAAGTCTGTAAAAGCCTTTTTCCCATCTTAACATCAGCCAATACACGCAGCTTTGATGGGGAACTGTTTTTAGAATATTCCTTGAATTTTCTTGCATTTTTTCGCCAATTGTCCTGACCTCCTTGGCTCAAAACTGCTTTATTGTGTTTGACAAAGGCTATGAACCCATGAGACAATAACTTTGTCATCGGCGCTCAATTTCAAACTCCGACCGGAGCGATCCTCGAACGCGCTTATTCAGAGCCGCACGTCCTCAAACACCCACAACTCCGACACTTTGGCTCTTTCAAACTCAGCTGGTGAGATTGGGAATATCTGGTGCAGCTTACACAAGCCTGTACACTTAAATATAGTTCAAACCCAGCAGACACATGACTTGCCTCATAGCAACCATGGCTGTGTAAGGCTGTGTGCAAGACTGCCCAATGATATGCAGAGCCAAAACTAGGGTGCATAATCAAGCAATCTTATTGGATGCTGAGCCTCCAAGCTTAGTGCCACAACCCCTGAAATAGGACCCTTGACATCATAGGGCTGTGCAGGGCTATGCAGGGCTATGCAAGGCTATGCAGGGCTGTGTAAGGCTATGCTCGGCAGTGCAAATCAGGGAAGGTGATTGGCTATCTATTCTTAATTTCCTTGCACAAACACACCACTATAGTTACGAGGGTGTGTTTTAGCTGCGCAAATATTTACTTATGACATCACTCGCCTAATAGATAGAAGCTCCCCATTTTATGTAATCCTGTGTAATTTACAATATAAAAGGAGGCCATTCTGACCCCCTAGGAGAATCATCCAATCTAGCAATCTACTGCTTCTATCCTACATGTGACTCGTGTGACTTGCATCTTACTAAGCTGCTAACCCCAACTAGGGTTATTCACTTACTTTAGTGTCTAATTCCTTGTTAAGTAGATACTTTTCTGCTTAGCCACCTAGACTAATCCTCCGGGTGTAATTCTACAGAGTGAGTCTGTCAATTGATAGTCTTGCCATTCGCACTCCAATACCCGAGAGAGTTGATCAGTTGATTTTCCTGGTTAATATCTTTCACAAGTCAATTCCTGTTACTTGTAAAAGCCGCTTTAGATTCTATTCTTTGCCTCTCGTTTTATTGCTGTGCGCTGGTAGATTATCAGGGCAGTGCATTTATAAACTCGCCTGCTAAGTACATTCCTTTATATTTTGGAATATGCTTGGACCCCGATAGTGTCCTTGAACCTACAGTCTTTTAGTTTATTGTTCAGTGCTGCTAAGAAACGCATTGCCTTCCATCTGTATTAACTTGGACTAGTTTTTACGCAGATTGCAACCAAGGTACAAATATTAAATTATTTCCGGAGTTGTGCTGCAGCATTGTTTAATATTCTTCGAGTCTCGTGAACGACACGTTCTGATAGATTGAAGTGTTAGCAATAACACCAAAGTCTTGAAGGGTTCCAAAACAGGAGCCCTTCGCCAACAGCACAGAGAATAGTTCGAAGGCTAAGGTAATGAAGATGAAGTATGAGAACTCACCAGTGATGCCTAAGTCCTCTGCTGGTCGAAGATAGAAATCTCCAAGAGAAGGCTCAAGACGATGATCACAGCGAGGTCAAGTTTGCACAAGATGGATGACGTATGATAATTGAACTGGAGAATATACATGTGAATGTAAACTACTTATATCGAATACTCGCAAGGTATTTAGTGAATAGGAAAGAGGCTGTCGTGAGTCAGGGTCGGATAGGAGTGCACAGTCATGATACCAAGTAGATGGAATAAACATACAGTAAAGTGAGGGAAGAATGCGAACATGAAACGATGGAAAATAAAGGTGGCGAAGACACTTATGGACAAAACCATGTCTTGGGACCCGCATACATGCTACCCTGCATGGACTCTTCTTTTACTGGGTTGATCCTGCACGACCTATGGAAGGGACGTCCTGCGAACACACCTTGGCCATACGAACACCCAATGGGGTTGGATTAAGAAGATGATGGGGTTAATGATGAACCATCATGCCCGGTGAATGGTATCGATCATATTTGATGGCGTGCCTGCTGGTGAAATGTGCGAACAGCGAATAGTGGTTCGGAGAATGGGGCGAACAGCGGGTAGAGTGGACGTAGAGGGGGAGTGGTCGGTGGGTGCGGCGAACTCTGGCGAAGATGCTAGGGAGTGACGAGAGGGAGCATAGAGACAGTGGGGTAAGAGAAATAGACAGGTCATGACAGTACCCCCCTCCTAGCTTCGGAGTCCAAAGACGCTGCATCTTATGGTGGGGCAGAACCGTTAAAGATGTAATGGGTCCCCCAATTGGATCTCTGAAGCCTGGGCCCTGCGTAGCTGCCTGGCCCATGCACAACTTCTTCTTTTGTTTAAAAACACGGCGCGGAACGGGGTTATGGGACCCAACTAGGCACCCCAGCCAAGCGTACTGCCCCTATGACGACACCTGAGCACTCAGTTCTCCTCGATCGATCGCAGGTCATGTCGAGGGTTAGGCCGGAGCTTCGGGGAGAGTCGCAAGGGGATGTGGAGCAGTGGTTGGTCGATGCGGCAGGAGTTCAAGGGAGTACCGGCCTTTTTTCTTTATTAGCTTTCGTTTGCTCAATGATGAGGTCTAGCTAGACTAGGAGGAGCTTCGGAAAATGCTGCAGGCCGAGGAAGTGGTCAACCAAATGTTCGAAAGACCGTCCGAAGTAGACGAGCTGGCAAAGGAGATCCAGAAAGCGAGGGTGTGGTTAGAAAGTTCGGCATCGATGTTGGAACCGGTACCTGCAGAAGCGGATATCGATTCGACTCTGGCTCTGATCTTTACGCTGACGTCGAAGGGGTGCGAAGGAAGGGAGGTGAGTAGGAAGGACCCGGAAGGTATAGTTTTCTCATGTATTCTTGTGACGACTATGCTAACTCAGTGATGCATTCGGCGAAGTCCCCTACTCTGATTCGCAGTTGGTCGGGGGTATGCCTGGGTTGGCGAAAGCTGCAGAGCCTGTCACAGTGAGGCGACTGCGCATCTGCTTCACTCCTGATGGGGAAGGTAAGAGGGCACGGATAGCGAGGGGTATGGTCAGGACGATGGCCAAGCATGATGCACAACCCTCGAGTACCCTTACTAGCCATTGAGGGGGGGGCGAAGAGGTTGATAGGGAGCTTGGAGTGTCTGAAGAGGCGTTGGTTGCAGGGGTAGAATGAGTTGAAGAGAGTTGGGTGAGGATTGAGAGGAGATTAATTAAGGGAGTTGAATCTATAGGTAGAATTTGTGAACAGAGTGTCGTTTTCTTGGGGTTTGGTAAACATCTAAGCCTTGGGTTTCTGGGGGTACTTCGCGTGAAATTCGGCGAGTCTGTGAGCAGAATTAGTAACATTCGAAGAGGGTTCCCAAGACGTAGCGTCGGGAGTGTGTTCGTATCCCTTCCACTCCACTAGGTATTCCAATAGCTTCCAGCGAATGCGACTATCGAGGATCTTCATGATCTCATACTCGTCAGCGGAGTCAATTTCGATAGGAGGTGGGGGGTCTGCATATCGACCTGGGATGGTAGATGTCGTGGCGGGTTCGAGAAGGGATACATGAAACACAGGGTGGATCTGGCGAAGGTCCAGTGGTAAGCCTAAGCGAAATGCATGAGAAGATATTTTAGCCGTGATAGGATATGGGCCAAGTCTTCGGTGGTCGAGTTTCTTCGAAGGTCGTTTTGTGTGAATATTTTGTGAGTCGAGCCATACTCTGTCGCCGACCTGAAACTCAGGGATCGGAATGCGGCGACTGGTTGTGGCTGAAGTGTACTGGATAATTGATTTCTTGATTTGATCTCGAAGGTATTGGTGAAGGTCCTTGAGGTCTGCCGACTGGCGATAAGCGTCCTCGGAAGCGACCGAAGTGAGCGATACTTCGAGCTTTGGATGGAAACCCTTGTTGGTGAAGAAGGGTGTGACCTGGGTCACCAAATGGGCTGTGTTGTTGTAGGCAAATTCGGCGAGAGGCAAAAGGTCGACCCAATCGTCCTGCTGGTAGTTGATATAGACTCGGAGATACTGCTCGAGGATCTGGTTTACTCGTTCGGTCTGGCCATCGGTTTGGGGGTGGTAGGCTGTAGAAAGATTACCCCTGATGCCGAGGATTTCGCAGAGAGAGGTCCAGAATCGAGATGTGAAGTGCTTCCCTCGATCGGAGATGATGTCGCTGGGGCTACCGTGTTTAGCGAATACGTGGCGCAGGAAGAGCATGGCGACGTCCCCTGAATCGATGTCTGAGAATGTCGGAATGAATAGAGCCATCTTCGTTAGCCTGTTGACAATGACGAGGATCATATCGTGTCCATCCGACGGTGGGAGTCCCTCGATGAAGTCCATGGAGATCGAATCCCAAGGTCGTTGGCTGATGGGCAGAAAGCGAAGAGGACCGAAGGGTTTGTGATGAATGGATTTAGCGTGGCGACACTTGGAACAGGATCCAATATAGTTGGTGACGAAGGTGGACATGTTCGGCCAATGGTACTGTCTCCGAATGTTCTTCATCATTTTGCTGATCCCTGGGTGGCCTGCTAACTGATGATCATGCAGCGAGCGAAGGATGTCCAAGCGAATACCATTATGATCGGGGACATACATTCGCTGTTTGTACAACAGCATTTTTCCATCCTCTCCAAGTGATCAAGGGTCTGGCTTTGCGTTTGGAAGGAGGACCATCATCGACTGAGACTGAAGACGGGTGATGTGGGCTGAGGACGAGAGATCGGTCAACTGGCCCTGTTGGATGGATGTCAACAGTGATGCAGAGTCAAGGATGATGGTGCGAATGAGTTGCCCGGTTTTAAACATCGACTGGAAGTTGTGGGGATTCGCCAATGCGTAAGCACCATCCCCCCCTTTAGGGTACACGTCGCCCCGATGGGTCAATGCATCCGGCTTTGTGCCAAGTCGCCCAGCTCAGTAGCGAATGATGTAGTTAAACCCTGACAGGTGTTCGGACCATCGTACCTGTCGTCGGGTCAGCTGCTTTGTAGTTGCGAAGTACTCAAGGTTCTTGTGGTCGGAGAGGACGAGGATGACGTGGGATGCCCCTTCGAGGTAGTTTCGCCATTGTTTGAAGGCACAAAAGATGGCGAGTAGCTCCTTGTCATAGATCTCATAGTTCATTTTGGCAGGTGCCATTCCTCGTGAATAGAAGGTGATCGGGTGGATATCACCATCGGAGGGGGTGATCTGGGAGATGATGGCGGCGATGGCATAGTCGGAGGCATCTGTCTCGATGACGATCAGGTTACTTGGGTCGAAGTGGATGAGGACTGGGGCCTGTGAGAACGTGGCCTTGAGTGCTTCGAAAGCCTCCTGCTGCTTTGCATCCCAGGCGAATGGAGTATCCTTTCTGGTCAGGTGAGTGAGTGGCAGGACAATGTCTGAGAACGAAATGATGAATCTTCTGTAGAAGTTCGCAAAGCCTAGGAACAATTGGACTTCGCGAACGTTCGTCGGTACAGGCCACTTTGTGATTGCAGCTGTCTTTTCAATGTCCATAGAGACCCCAGCAGGAGAGATGATGAATCCGAGAAACTCAACCCAGTTCGAATGGAAGAGGCATTTGTCTGGCTTTATGAAGAGGTTATGCTTTCGAAGACGGGCGAGGACCATTCGGACATGTTCCAAGTGATCCTTCCTGTTCTTTGAGAAGATAAGGATGTCGTTGAGGTAGACTACAACGAAGACGTCAGCCATGTCCTGGAAGATATCATTCATGAAGTGCTGGAACGTTGCCGGAGCGTTTGTTAACCCGAACGGCATGACGAGGTATTCGAAGGACCCATATCGAGTTCGGAAGGCTGTCTTCCACTCTTGGCCAGAGGCGATCCGAACATTATTGAACCCGGCGCGAAGGTTGAATTTCGTATAGACGTTTGCGCTTTTGAGTTGGTCAATAAGACTCGGAATCAGTGGGATAGGGTACTTGTTTTTTCGCGTGATACGATTCAACCCTCGATAGTCCACACACATTCGCAGTGTACCATCCTTCTTCTTCGCGAACACAACAGGGGCACCACCAGGTGAGTGAGAGGAGCGGATAAATCCCTTGCCAAGCATGTCGTCGAGATATTCGCGGAGCGCTTCTAATTCGCTGTTTGAGAGTGGGTATATGGGACCGTGAGGTGGTGTGCCATCATTCTCGATCTCGATGGTGTGATCATAGGAACGATGTTGGGGAAGGTTTTTGGCTTTAGCACGCGAAAAGATATCGAAGAAGTCATGGTACTCCTCTGGTACCACAGCCCTGAACATTTCTAACTCGTCCTTCGGTAGAGGGTTTTCGTGGAGGAGTGTGGTCGGGGCTGGTGCGTTGCCTACAGCGTGAAGCGAAGTTGGCTCAGGGATGGAAGGGTGCATGTTTAACATGAAGGTTTCTTCTTCGCCAAGTTTCATGATTAGCTCGAAGGCGGCCATGCTGATTAGGCTTATATGCGGCGTTGCCCTCCTCGTCGGAGGTGGATCAGGAGGTGAAGAATGGAATGGGAGGTGGTCGTCGATCAGCGATTCTGTACATGGTGTACAGGGGCGAGATTGACTTGGAATGGGCTCTGTTTTTGGTCAAATAGGTTCGGTTTCCATTATGCATTTTTTCGTGACTGAAAATGGACGAATGAGATTGTTAGGAAGCGATATAGAGGACTCAAAGGAGTGATTCTCGATCGGCTTGGTTGAGAGAAGTAAGGGTTTGCCATCCACGTCGAACGTCTGTTCGTAACCAGAAAGATTCGGAATAGGAGTGGGGGTGAAGAAGCGACGTCTGGTGGAAGGACCGGGATGTAGGAGAGTGGTCCAATCGCCGCATTCGGGACGTAACCCAAGGATGGCGGGGACGAATATGAACCAGGAACTGGCAGTGGCGATGTCATCGATGCAGTGTGGAGTTGGGGGATACTGTCAAAGATAGCCGGCGGGGAAATCATCGTACAGGCCATAGCGACCGTCATTTGTGGAAGCATAGAATCGGGGTTGGAAGGAAAGGTGATTGAGAGGGAGCCCCAATCGATAGTGGGTTTCATAGAGCGAAGCCACGGAAGCCTGAGAACGATCGCGGCTGAAGGGTGTAACTTTGTGACAAGTAGCGAAATGTCCTGCGAAGAGGAGTCGCTGAAAGTGAGACTAGTATATAGGTATTCGTGAATGAAACCAGCAGTGGCTGGCTTCCCATCGAAAAGTGAGAGAGCGATAGGTGAACGGAGCAATGTACATATGAAACCAGGACGGGAGGAAAAGGAGCTATCAATGAAATTGGAAGTGGCGCCAGGTCGATGAGGGTGGGGATTGAGCTAGAGAGACCGGGAAGGTGTACATGGATGATGAAGGACGAATCGGAATGAGAGCTAATAGAGGCGAATAAGCACGTTGGTGGTACAGAGTTGATAGGGTTGTTATTCGAAGGGATAAAACAGGCATGGGTAAGAGTTGTGGAAAAAGAGTCAGAGTCTAATGAGAGAGAAGGCCCAGGTCTGCCAAGTAGGGCAGAAAGCTGTGTGAAAGATTGGTATGGGGAAGGGCGACCCATGAAGGGGTAAGGCTGTCCCGTGAAGGGGAATAGGGCAGGCCCGCCGAGTGGGATGGGAGTCTGAGAAAATGTTCGGTGCGGGGGAAGGTGACCTTCGAAACGGTAAGGCTGTCCCACGAATAGATGTGGTGTGGGGTGTGCGTAAAAAAACAGGTGATGAATGGGTGGAATGAATGCTTTTGACTGTAGCTGTTAGTTAAATTATACTGTCAAGATTGGTTTTTAGGCGTTAATATCGTGTATTAGTGAACACAGCGAATGCCCGAATGACTTGTGCGAATAAGTATGCCGTTCGGCGAATAGGTGAACCAATAAATGTTCACAAGATAAGAGGGCTGCCCGAATGGGGCTCACTCTATCTACAGTCGTAGCGAAATAGCCCGTGGTACTTGACGATGTAACGTGCAAGGTCTCACGGAAGGGCTGTCTAAGTCTCGACAATCCCTTCGCCAACAGCACAGAGAATAGTTCGAAGGCTAAGGTAACGAAGATGAAGTATGAGAACTCACCAGTGATGCCTAAGTCCTCTTCTGGTTGAAGATAGAAATCTCCAAGAGAAGGCTCAAGACGATGATCACAGTGAGGTCAAGTTTGCACAAGATGGATGATGTATGATAATTGAACTGGAGAATGTACATGCGAATGTAAACTACTTATATTGAATGCTCGCAAGGTATTTAGCAAATAGGAAAGAGGCCGTCATGAGTCAGGGTCGGATAGGGGTGCGCAGTCATGATACCAAGTAGATGGAATAAACATACAGTAGAGTGAGGGAAGAATGCGAACATGAAACGACCGAAAATCAAGGTGGCAAAGACACTTATGGACAAAACCATGTCTTGGGACCCGCATACATGCTACCCTGCACGGACTCTTCTTTTACTGGGTTGATCCCGCACGACCTATGGAAGGGACGTCCTGCGAACACACCTTGGCCATACGAACACCCAATGGGGTTGGATTAAGAAGATGATGGGTTTAATGATGAACCATCATGCCAAGTGAATGGTATCGATCGTATTTGATGGCGTGCCTGCTGGCGAAATGCGCGAACAGTGAATAGTGGTTCGGAGAATGGGGCTGTAAGGGCAACCCTGGCTGGTTGTGGAGATCACACTACCACACAACTGACAAGGGGAAATCCAAAGTATGTATAAATGAACAGAGTATACAGGAGAGGGGATTCTCACCTGACAAGGGGAAATCCAAAGAGAAAAGTCTAAGGACCCCCAATGTCAGCGAGCCCGTATTATACTACACTGCGCAGCCAGGGACAACACTTGGCACCCGCCATCAACCCTGCATCCTCCTGACCTCCCTGACCCTTGATAGACCCTTGATGCCACCTATTATGCGAGTCGCTTGATCTCTGACACTGTTCCGAGAGTGGAAGTCGGAAATTGGAGTGGAACTGGCAAGGCGAACAGAACTGGTGGAAGTTCTCCCAGAAGCGGAATCATTTCCGAAAGCGGAGGCGGAGATGGAATCGGAACTGGAAGCGGAGTCGGAACTGGGTGTGGTGTCGGAACTGGAAATGGAAAACAGGGTGTCCCCTGACAGGGGCGAACAGCGGGTAGAGTGGACGTAGAGGGGGGGGGGGTGGTCGGTGGGTGCGGCGAACTCTGGTGAAGATGCTAGGGAGTGACGAGAGGGAGCATAGAGACAGTGGGGTAAGAGAAATAGACAGGTCATGACATCTGCCAGTTGATCTCTGGGTTGTGCTCCCAGGTAAATCTGAGGATGATGTCTTGCCTTCCCAGGCTGGTGACTGCAAAGGAAGTGCATTCTGTGTGTCCATCATAGCGGAGAATTGTGTCTACTATTTCCGTGATGGACCCCACCTCATTATGCCTTCCATCCACATTGAACACCAGGATTGCATGTCGCAACTTCTGTGTGGTCAGTTGGTTCTGTTCAACGTAGTCTGGGTCCATAAACTGGCCAGTGGCCCTGCAGTCGACAAGTGCGGGTCCGGATTTGACTTCCACTGTGTCCATCATCTGGATATTGACCTTAATGACCAGTGACTTAGGGCCAGGGGCAGCAGCAACAACATAGCGTTTCGGGAGGCATCTCTCCCAAGGGCAGAGGCAGAGTGGGCGGGATGTTGGACTTGGCTTTGTGTGACTTTATCCAGTGGGTCTGCATGAAGTGAAAGGAATGGGGGTTTCTCATTCTCGACTTCAAGACAGGCAAACCGGTTATGTACAGGCAGCAGGGGCACATATCTCACCTACTGTGCATCACAAAATCCGACACATCTTCCACTTCCAACACACCATGTTCCACATTTTCAGAACTTCCTTCTGCAGTGGGCACTCTGCTTATGTCTGCCAGTGTGAGGAACTCTGGAAGGCGCTCAAGTTTCTCCTCTGTGGTCATAAGCTGGATGTTGAAAGCTTGGGGGCACTCGTGGGCATAGTGGCCTGGTTGCTGGCATTGGAAGCAGGTGACAGTTGTGTTGCCTTTTCTGCACATGTGGTGAAGATCCATTGGGGCAGGGCCACTCTTTGAAGGAGGGGGCTAGGGTTCCTAGCAGGGGCAGGTGGAGCAACCGTCAGAAGTATCTTCCGTGTTGAAATGAATACCGCTCTGGGTTTTGGTGCAGGTGGAGCAGGTCGAGCGGAACTGCGTATCATGTTCTGGTTTGTCTCCACAAAGGCCTCATTTGCTTCCCTGTTTCAGGACACCCCTTGTGCAGCTTGGTACCACCCTTCCGGATCATCAAAATCCGGAGCTCCATCCCCAAGCAGTGCAACTTGGTTCTGGAGCGTCAGATCGAGTCCTCAACAGATTTGATGATGATTGTCTTGTCATCATTGTACTCTGCGAGGTGGATGAGCTCCTGGAAGCGATCGATGTAGTCATCGACTGGATCCTTGGCCTGGTACCAGCTGGCCCCCTTGAGCTTCGCAAGGGCTGTGAGTTGCTTGTTTTTTGGGCAGAACAGGTCGGAAAAGGTTTTCTCAGTCCCAGTCTCGGAAGTAGTTGCCCTTGCCCTTTGCTTTGTGTCGGATCACCTTGTTTTCAGCGTGGTCTGACTTGAAAAAGGACAATGCCCAGTGAATCTGAGCCTGCTCGTTTGGAAAGAGGTCTCCGACAATTGCAAAGTAGATGCTGCATGTGTTGAAGATTTTGGATTAAGGTATCAATTAGTGCCTTTAACAAGTAGAATCTATTGCTCAGTGATTGAAACCACTGCGTTCGCCCCTCTTCTGTGTGCTGACTAAGCCTTTCGAGGCGTGTCCAGCACTGATGAAGGAGAGTCACGTGACCACGTGACAGAAGAACGGTGTTGATCCAAGGGATAGTCAAATCAAAAGCATTCGCTTTTAAGGTAGTATAGAGTAAACAGTGATAGTAGACCCTCGACGAAGATTTGGAATAAACTATCAAGATCTGAGCTCTGTAGCTATCAAACAAGACTACAGTAATTTCAGGAGGCAGAATAATCGATTCTGGATGATTTCGTTCATACATTTGTACTAGATCCCATACTTCTCCTTCTGACATGGATCTGGATGATCATCTTTGGAATATGGAGGAGGAGTTGACGCGGAACCGGATGAAGACCGATGCGATTGAAACAGCCTTGCAAACGATTCTGGCTAAGTTAGATATGCCACGAAGTGGTGGAAATGCTATGCAGGATGAGTCAGATTTCGGAAAAGTAGAAGCAGCGGAAGAGAGGATGTCTGCAAAGTTGGCAAAGGTCAAACCTGCAACTCCAGCGGACTTTGACGGAGATTGGGAGAAGGGACGCGCTTTCTTCTGTTGTGATAAACACAACTATTTCATTTCAAATCGTTTATATATAAAAGAAACTAATAAAGAAAGAAAGAAAAACAAAAGAAATCAAAAAAGAAACAGAAATTACATTTATAAAAGACGTCGGCGCAGATGACGATCACACGAATTTATGACATGCTATATTACTCATAGATCGGGTAATGTACAGGAGTTCGAGCATCGACCACGTGCGGTCGATAAGGGATGGCGCGCCTATCAAGTGATGGCATCGGCCATGACGTCGACAGGCGCCAGGCCATAGGCACCGAGGGGTGCGGGCACCAAACGCCACAGAGAACAATAGACTGCGCAGGAGTATAGGATGCTGTGGAGCGACCTGAGAATGTCACCTGCAGTATACATATTCAATCAGCTGCCCCACAGAAAGGGCACAGAGATAGCGGCCCCATCTCCAAGCCCAGCATATATGCTGGGCAGGGTAGACTCAACTCCATTTTTCTATTTGAATCCCATGACACGTCTGACTTATTACTATCCTAACATCATGTGGACAGGGGCTTTGTATACTAGGTACAGATCTCTATTCCAAAGCCCAGACAATCCTAACACCATCCCCATCACCCCATGACTTTATGACTATAAATTAGTCACCCCTTAGTTACAAAGTAGTTTTTCCACCCATCCATCCAATATCTTGAACACTAGTAGTTACTATCAATATGGTTTCCGGTGTTGGAAGCTCGACATAAGAAGAGGGGCTGTCATACACCATGTGTGCGGAAGAGGTTGTGATCCCTGAGTTGCTATCTCCGATTCCGAATGCACCTATGGTGAATGAAATGCACAGTACAACCACTGGTCCTCTAGTGGAGAGACTTTTCTGCTGTAAGGGCAGCCCTAGCTGGCTGTGGAGGTCACACTACCACACAGATGACAAGGGGAAATCCTAAGTATGTATAAATGAACTGAGTATACAAGAGAGGGGATTCTCACCTGACAAGGGGAAATCTGAAGAGAAAAGTCTAAGGACCCTCAATGTCAGTGAGCCCGTATTATACTATGCTCTGCAGCCAGGGACAACACTCGGCACTCGCCATCAACCCTGCATCCCCCTGACCTCTCTGACCCTTGATTGACCCTTGATGCCACCTACTACGCAAGTTGCTTGACTTCTGACACTGTTCCGAGAGCGGAAGTCGGAAAGTGGAGTGGAATTGGCAAAGCAAACAGAACTGGAAGTGGAATTGGAAATGAAGTCGGAACTTGGCATAGTGTTGTAACTGGAAAACAGGGTGTCCCCTGACAGAAAGGCACTCCTTGCCACTGTTGTGCCCTCCTCCTCCTGCAACAACATAGACCTCATAGTCCATTTCCCGGCTCTGTAACACCCCCCTCCTCCAGTGCCACAAGCAGTGAACCTGTCAAGATTGGTTTTTAGGCGTTAATATCGTGTATTAGTGAACACAGTGAATGCCCAAATGGCTTGTGCAACGAAGTGTGTAGTTCGGTGAATAAGATGAACCAATAAATGTTTAGAAGGTAAGAAGGCTACCCAAACGGAGATCGCCCTAGCTACAGTCATAGTGAAATAGCCCATGATACTTGACAATGTAATGTACAAGGTCTCGTGGAAAGGTTGTCTAGTAGTAACAATCCTTTCGCCAGCGAAGGTGCTCCTTCGGAGCCCTTTGCCAACAGCACTGACAATGATATGAAGACTAAGGTAGTGAAGGTGAAGTACAAAAACTCACCAGGTGTGCCCAAGTCCTCCTCTGGTCTAAGATAGTAGTCTATAGAAGAGGGCTCAAGGCGATAGGCACAGTGAGGTCAAGTTTTGCACAAGATAGACATATGATAGTTGAACTGCAGAATATACATGTGAACATAAACTACTTATACCGAATGCTCATGTGATATCAGTGAATAGGAAAGAGGCCATCATGAGTCAGGGTTGGATAGGGGTGCACAGTCAGGGTACAAATAGATGAGACACATATACAATGGAGGAAGGGAGGAGTGTGAACGTGAAACAATGGGGGGGAGAGAGGACAAAGGTACCTATGTAAGAATACACACCTTCAGACCTGCATACATGTTACCCTGCATGGACTCTTGGCTTGCTGGGTTGATCCCACACGATCTACAGGTAGTACATCCCACAAATGCATTCCGGCCATAGGAACACCCAAAGGGGGTTGAGTTGGGGAGATGATGGGGCCAGTGATGAACCATCACGCTGGGTAAAGGATGTTTGACCGTGTTTGATGGTGTGCCTACTGGCAAATGATGTGAGTAGTGAATGGTCCTTTGGTGAATTTGGCAAAGAGCGAATGGAGCGAACATAGAGGTGGAGTGATGAAAGGGAAAATGGGGATAGCTGGATACAAGAAATAAATGAGTCATGACAGAACCGACCAATGACCCCACCTGTAAGGGCAACTCTCCCTAGACAGCAGAACTCATGCAGTCTGGCAGAGAAGGATCCAAAGTGATGAATAAGAGCTATCTACATGACATACAACTCACCTGGCAGAGGAGGATCCAAAGAGTAAGAGCTAAGGTCCTTCGCTGCCAGCACACTACTTATATACCTTGCATCCCTGATCAAAGTCAGGGACACCACTCCACTCCTGACCTAAGTCCAAACCTCTGTGGTACTCGCTTAACATGTGTGCTGTGACCTTGGCACCACTCTGGGATAGTTACTGAAGCCAAAGGCTCGGGAGCTCGGCTCTGCCCCCAGGATGCACTCGGGTCAGATCCAGACCTCAGGTTGGGACCGAGGCTGAGACCGGAAATGGACTCAGGAGGGGGTTCCCCTGACACCACCCCTGATGACACTCTTGCCATGGTCTCAGTCATCTGCAGTTCTTTGCCTAAGGTGGTCCCACACCTGGAACAGGGGGGTGAATGGATAACACCGGGCTGATGAGTGAGGCCAAGTGCATTTGGAGGTTCAGGTGAGTATACTATTCCACACAAACACTTGAAAAAACTAACATATGCAGCTCCTTGCAGATCTTTTGCAGCTCCTGAAACCTTTCATCACAGCCAGTGAAAACTGTGCAACTGCCCTCAAGTTGATCTCACTTCTATGCGCATGCCTGTGGAGCCCAGAGGACCAGTGGTCCTTATCCACAAAGTACCACTGTCCCTAGTGCAGTGGGGCTTCCTCCTTGACTGGGACCAGCATGGGCTTCTCTCCCTGGAGAAGCTGTGAAGTACACCGATTCCCTCTATTATTTTAGAGCACCCTGCTGCACTGTCTTTGGCTTCATCAATTGCACCAGACATGCTGGCCAGGGATGTATCAGGAGCTCGCCTACACCGGTTATAAGAAGTGTCATGGGATGAAGTTTCAGGGGGTTTTCACCCCCAAAGGCTTGATTGTGCATCTGTCTGGCCGTACAGGGGCCTCACATAACGACTCTGGAGTCCTGAAGGAAAGCTCTCTGCTCCAGCATCTCAAGCAGTATGTGATTCAGCCTGGGTCACACCAAGGGGATGCACCAGGGAATCATTATTTCCAGGTGTATGGTGACTTGACTTATGGGGTTAGCCCCTTTATCATGAGTCCTTATGCCACTGTGAACACGCTTACCCCAGAACAACGTGCCTGGAACACTGTGATGGGTGGGTGTGGATATCTGTGGAGCATGGCTTCAGCCTGGTTTTGCAAGATTGGCTGCCTTTTGGAAGCACAAGATATGGGGGAATGCATGTAGGACCATATAATGCATTGACATTCTGCTCAAAATGCACATTCATGCCTGGAGCTGAATGTGACTTCCCTTCAGTATTCATGTGCTCTGCCTCCCCTTCATGAATACTTCCATGAATAGTGGTGTTCTGTAGCAGTTGTATGGTTGTATGCCACCTCTGTCCCTTTTTGTAGAGCCAACAAACAAGTTTTTGGTCATTTTTGTCAAGAAAACACCATTGCATCATATTCCTTACACTCCTAATAACAGCTATCACATTCCAACACAAAGTTGTGAAGTTCGGAAAGACTGTGGAAGCAAAGAAAGTGAAGAAGGTTGTCCTTAAAGCCCTCGTAAGCGAAGTGGCGGAGCATGCCATGAGTCCAAGTTGAAGCTTGGGCAAACTCAATGAAGAAACAAGAGCCCTTGTGATGGTTATTTTTTCTAGCTCAATCTTGGCTTGGGTGTTGTCAAAGGGGCTGAAGTTTAGTTCAAGCTTGGACTTGAAGCTGTCCCAGTTCCCAAGCCAATCAGGCTTGGGTTGGACTTTGCCGAGGATCACTGCCTCAAAATACTGAGCAGAGCCAGATAAGTATGAGATAGCATACTGTACCTTCAATGCCCCTGTTTTAAAAGAAGAGGGGCAATCTCAGAAGTTGAGCATGCATTGGAGGAAGAATGTTTGAAGCTTGGCCTGGTCAGTGCCATCATAAGAGTTAGGTTCCTTGACCTTGGCTCAGGCTTCTGGTTCATGAGGTGTAGTGAGTTTCATGAAAACTCAACGCATTAACTTGTTATCCTTGAGGTCACCAAGGCTGTCCGGTGGTGGGTTTGGAAGGTCATCATCCAAACCCTCAAAAGGATAACCTGGATCACCTGAAGGGTCACCTGGGTTAGCCTAACCTTTGCCTTTGTTACTAGGCTTGGCTGGGTCTGCAGGGGTATTCCAGGTGAAGGGGGTCTTGTTAGTTATAGTGTCAAGAATGTAACTGATAGAAATATGATTCAAACCCCTGACAAGAGTCGAATCAAGAAGAATTTGAGAAAGTAGAATGTATGTGCATATAACAAGGTATATGCGTCTTACAACAGTACTGACAGAAGCTAGTGGTTTAAAGTGCAAGAGAACTGAGTGATTTCACTATTGAATGTAGTGTAAACTCGAGTATTTAACTAGTGAGAAAATGGCTTGGTACTCTTGTGTGATATGAAGTGAGAACAAAAGATTAGTCGTATGGAGCAATTGGGACAGAGATGAGTATTAGGGGTTAGAGACATTGTACATGGGATATGATGGATTGTGAACTGTATTAGTGAATGGGGAATATGGGGTTGAAGAGTATAGGGGGAAAACAGCAACAAGCGCGCAGGGTCATCTCAATGTGTTGTGTCCCTTGATTGGGTCACATGCACATGTGGTGCATGACTTGTGGGATCAGTCTCGATGTGTTGTACAAGGAATATTGGGATGGTCTCAATTCCTATAGCACATGGTATTTCTCTTTGTAATACTGGAGGAATCGGATAGATCATGTCAAGTGAGGTTCGAGTTGGGGGTATTAGTTTGGAGATCTTGGCATGTTAGTTCTGAGATCTCGGTGATTGGTCAAGGTGGATGTATGTGTGGTAAAGAGATAGTGTTTGGCTTTGGTGTGTGTTAGATATTATTGTAATACAGAATAACAGGGGGTGAATCATCGGAGAAACGACATTGTTCTGAGATACCCTGTAGGGTGCAGGAGTGAGTTATGATAGACATAGCAAAAGAGAGGGATATATAGGGTGTGTACAGTCTGAATATACCGTTATGACACGACCTGTCAGAGGGAGGTTGACTGATCTTGGGGGTGAGACCCAAGGTGAGGTCCAAGGTTATGGGAGGAGGTTCAGAAAGGGAGGTCAGAAAGGGACTTGGCTTCAGCTCATGTGCTGCACCAGCCCTATATACCAGTCCCAACTTTTTATGTAAACAAATAAGAGGCGATGTTTAGTTCAAGAGGCAAATGCTTAGAAACTAGCTAAGGATCAAAGGGTGTACAAGAGTTGATATTCAGACTGAAGAATAACAGTGCATACAGGTGGGTTTATTATATGAGTGAGGGTAGAGAGAGAGAGAGAGAGAGAGAGAGAGAGAGAGAATCAATTAACGTGCTCGAAGCTCCGGGCGCTTATGGTGCACTCTAGCTAGGTGTACATAGTGGCTGTAGCCCTACCGAATCGACAAGTGACCTATATAGAGCTAGCTAAGGGGGGTTTGTTACCTGCGGATGGCGAGAGACGCGGTTCTAAACTTGCCATGCTTTGGATGGTGATTGCGCCCTTGGATCTATGTCTCTTGCCATGGAGGGATCCCGCTGCTGGTCCCCCAGCGGCGGTCAAAACTCCCCGCATCTCCGGTGCATGAGTCCGCGGGTAAGATACAGGGGTGCGATAGGAGGTCGGTAGGGCATGAGGGGTTACATGATGTTTTAGAAGGAAAGCAGTCGGACTGGGGTGTTAGATTATTGGCCGGGGAGGCACAAGAGGGCCAATCCCTCATGAGAGGTGGGATCGGCAGAAAGCGAGAGCCGATATGGTGTCTGATGGAATCCTGCAATGCGGGTGTCAGCAAGGGTCACGTATAGCAAAGGAGACAGCTTAGGGGGTGTGATTGTCATGTGGTGCTATGTCGTTGTAGCCTTGGAACCTCTGTTTTTCTTGGATATAGCGTAGAGTGTGGGTCACTATCTTCTGGTCTCCTAATAGCCGTGGGAGCGAGTGGGACGCTTTACCAGCCTTGCGTCGTAGCCTGCCACATTGAGCCATGTATCTTTGGCAGTGTTTCAAATAATGTGTGACTGTCTCTGGCTGCCTGCATTTTTCGCAGAGCGCAGTATCCGCTGCTTTGATCTTCTTGAGAAATGCATTCAGGGATACGTGGCCTGTGCGTAATTGAACCAGGATGCTTGAGGCGCGGCGTGGCAGGGCGCTGAGTAGGCGGTATGTTCTGCGGCTGGGAAATGAGGAGTCCACTCTGGACATCTTGGAGAACTGAGGGGACTTGGACCAGAGCTTCCTCCAGCGCCCTGCACTCATCCAGCGACACCACATGGCGGAACATCTTGATGGACAAGTTGCCCATGGTGAACGGGAGGAGGGAGGAAATAACCCCCATGGCGGCGACCGTGTCCCTATGGAGATATGATCCAATGCCTGATCAACAAGAACAGAAGCCGGAAAAAATGAAAATATGCACCATACACCAACAAAGTATGAAACGAGGCAGAGTCTGTGCCTACATTTAGAACAAGCTTGATGACAGGACACAAGTATACAAACAAAGGGTAGAAGGACAACACTGAGATATTGCTGGAGGAGATTGCCTCTTTGATTTTGGCAGTCATCTTTTGCAGGTCATTGTTGGTCACGAGCCTGTTGGCACCATAGAGGAGGGAGGCCTCCCGTACTAGCCTGGTTATGGCAATGAGCTGCGTGGCGCCCTCCTTGCCGACATTCCAGGTGGTGCCTCGCTTGAAGTCTCCGAAGGTCTCGAGGGCTGTGGCTAGGGCTGCAATGTCAGTCCTGTTATCCTCATTGATACCTCTGTCTCTCAAGATGGCCACTGGGTCTCCTGGGTCGGCTATGGGCGTCGGCGATGGCATAGGGGAGCGGGAGGGCCTACAGGCCTTGTGACTATTTCTCATACACACCCACATGCATCAGGTCCAGGTTCAAAAACAGAGGTGGTTGAAGCTTAGATAAATCAGAGACAATGTTGACCTGAATGGGTATAGGAGCCATATTCCTTGGACTGAGCGTTTTCTGAGGCGGCTAAGAAGCTACATGAGACTGTTCTTGCTGATAGGAGTATCAACGGTCCTGTCAAACTGATCCTGGGTTTTGACAAAACGAGTGAGATGGCTGCCATTGTACCCACAAGGAACGGAGCTGTTTTGGAACCCTTCAAGGCTTTGGTGTTATTGCTAACACTTCAATCTATCAGAACATGTCATTTACATCAAAGAATATCAAACAATGCTGCAGCACAACTCTGGAAATAATTTAATATTTGTACCTTGGTTGCAATCCGTGTAAAAACTACAGCTGGAAGACAATGCGTTTCTTAGCAGCACTGAATAATAAACCAAAAGAATGTAGGTTTGAGGGCACTATCGGGGTCCCAGCGTATTCCAACATATGAGGGAATGTGCTTAGCAGGCGAGTTTATAAATGGACTGACTTGATAATCTACCAATGCACTGCAATTAAGTGAGAGGCAAAGAATAGAATCTAAAGCAGCTTTTACAAGCAACAGGAATTGACTTGTGAAAGATATTAACCAGGAAAATCTGTTAGAATAAATGAGATAGCTATATCACAGAGTATTCTAAGGTCTACACAATCGTCTAACTGAGCTAACATCTGGAGAAATAATCCATGCACCAGTAACAGTGCCTGCCCTGGAAAGCAGGCACCTGGGCCCTGGTCAGAAGAAATATTGCTATGGGACTAATAGACCCATACAGGGACATCGGACACGATGGAGATTGCAGTACAATGTCCTATCTATGGACGTACTGAATAGCTACCTCAGGAGAGAGGTACAGAGATGGCAAATGCCTTGCCAAGGCTGCTGTAGGCACACAGCACAGGACACACATGATTTCTTTTCTATTCTATTCCCCTGACCAGCTCCACTGATTACGAGCTATATTACATGTTGAAAGGGGCTTTGTACATTTCCCCAAGGTCCCAGCTTAGATACTTGTCAGTAGGACAAGTATCCCCATCATTGTTCCTGCTCCACAGCTGTATGCAGCCTGTGGAGCATTTCCACATTATCCTGACCCATTCTATCACTATCTTGAACACTGGTACTCACTACTATTTTAGTATAAGTAGCTACCATAAATGTACGAACAAAACATCCAGAATATCATCCAGAAATATCCATGATTCACTGTTTCACCTCCTGAAGTAACTGTAGACCTGTTTGATAGCTACAGAGCTTGGTTCTTGATAGATTTCTCTAATTCTTTGTTGAGAGTCTACTATAACTGGCTACACTATACTGTTCCAAAAGCGAAAGATTCGGACCCCTTGTTCCTCTGTTCTCACCTGTTTCTTCCTCGACTCGGTCACGTGACCTACATCAATCAGTGATGCGCTCGCCCCACAGAGCTTAGTCAGCTCGCGCATATACCGTGCACAGGGGTGCACGAAGAGTCCCAACTCCCTGAGTCATCAAATATATCTGTCCTGATATATCTGACATATTATTCCTAAAAAAATCAACTGATCAACTCTCTTGGGTATTGGAGTGTGAATGGCAAGACTATCAATTGACAGACTCACTCTGTAGAATTTCACCTGGAAGATTAGTCTAGCTGGCTAAGCAGTAAAGTAACTACTCAACTGAGAATTAGACACTAAAGTAAGTGAATAACCCTAGCTGGGGTTAGCAGCTTAGTAATGGACAAGTCATATGAGTCACATGTAGGACAGAAGCAGTAGATTGCTAGATTGGATGATTATCCTAGGCGGTCAGAATGGCCTCCTTTTATATTGTAAGACACAGGATTACATAAAATCGGTAGCGGCGCATTGGCGCCAGTCCCCGACTCCTTTCCAGCGGAGGTTTTGTAGTGGTTGTGTTATATAGGCTGTATTATGGCAGCCAATGCAATTTTCTTTCGTACCACATTGCATAGGATCATTTCCACGAAGGTTATGTGATTCTTAAACAATCGGTTACATTTATGATTACATTTTCTGAACGTTGGTCACCTGAACGATGGGTTCTACGACCATGCAACCCAATTCCCACAGGTCAGTAACAGGAAGTGGACGTACGGAGAAAGGGAGGGAACACAACAACAAAACATTTTCGTTACCGTATTTAGCGAGGACGCATAGTAAAACTAAGTGAAATTGTGAGGAGGAATGATCAGCAGATGGGGAAAAGTGAGAAGGCGTTATGTAGTGAGTGCAACGTTGCTGAAGAGAGGTAAGCGACGAACATTCAAAAAACTTACAGTCCTCACGAAAACAGGATACAATACAGAGAACAATTTTTATCTTGGCATGATGGTGACTAGAAGACAAGGAAAGATCAAGACGTGATGACAATGACATCAAATCCAACCAGGTACGACGCAACAGATGGGATGTAAGGATTTCATAAGGAGGGCTGCACCAATAGGGTATTAGAGGTGAAGCAAGGACAGCAGGAGATTGAGACGAGGCTTGGGAGGAATGGGAGGGTAAAAGGGACATGGAGATGGAGAGCAGTCACTGAGGATGAGTAACATGGACACAACACGACACAAAAACAAGGTACAATCGAAGACGTCAGTTACAGTACACAAGGAAGGACAGAGGACTGAGAAAACTCACCTTAGACACAGGCGGGACAAGTCAGGAAAGACAACGTGCACTGGACAAGGCTAAAGCACATTTAAATGAGAACAGGTATAAAAGAACTGGGGTAATTAGCAAGCGGCTAAAGGGGAAAACAGGATGATGACGCCGGGATAAGGATGGCAAGGGCACAACGGTACCATACGATCGGGGTGACCAACGATTAATAAGAACCTGGTGACCAATGATTATGCAGGGACAAGAAAATACGGGCAAATGGATTATAAACCAGGGGGAGATTATGATGGGGGAATACAAATAGGCAGACACGTGCAAAAACATAGGAGGATCACGACTGCAATAGGTAACAGATCATGCAGGGAAAAATAAAAAAGGACAACCATGATCATAAAACATGAACATTACAGGTACAGCAGGAATCCTTTACAGGTTGTGTCAACAGAACCCTCCCCTCCTTTCAGTCGGAGTCGGGGATGGGTGTCATGACGCGTTTATTTCCCATACTCAGATGCCCCATTCTCCCATTTCTCACTCCACCTCCGTGTTCGTTCTGATCGCCCTCGCCGTGTTCGGCAACCGATCTTCACTGTTCGTGCCATTTACCATAGCCACGCCGTCAAAGCACGATCGACGTCTTTGGACTGACTTGGCAGTCATCGCTGGGCCTATCACCTCCTCTGCTCAACCCTCTTTCGATGGTGTTCCTATGATCGGATTGTCATGACTTGTGTATTTCCTGCACCTTGTTATCCCCATTCCCCTTTTGCCACTCCTCCCCCGTGTTCGCTCGACTTCGCCCTCCACCTCGACCACTCTTGCCCTATGTCATCTCCGTTAGCCCTTCCTCGCATTTTGCTGAACAGCCATTCACTGCTCGCATCATTCGCCAGCAGGCACACCATCAAATCACAATTGATATCCCTAC